>JAVLUX010000001.1:42173904-42178904 GCA_032164185.1 Moxostoma hubbsi
TGCTGAAATCTAAGGCATGTGTCTTAAGTCCTGCAGAGTGTCTGAGAAAGCTGATCAGAGATCAGATGTCCTGTAATGAGTCTCATCTCATCTGATGTGTTAAAAATAGTCCAGAGTGATGCTGGGACAGAGCGCTCTTAGTCCTAATGAGGCAGTGTGTGTTTCTAGTGTTGGAAACACAGTCTGAGCAAGAGTGAGACTGAACTAAAGGAGAGAGAGAGAGACACACACACACACACAAAGTTGACTATCCTTTTAGTGCGTGTTCTTGAACACTCAATAGTGTCAATCAGACAGACAAAAACATTTACTACTTAGACCCATAGCAGTGAGTTCTGTGCTCGAAGGTCAAAAATGTCTTGTATTCTGTTCTCCTCTATTTGGTTTATTCTATTATATGTAGTCTATGTAGTTCTGTCACTTGAAACAACCAACCAACCGACCACCCCACCCCTGCTGAAACAACCAACCAACCGACCACCCCACCCCTGCTGAAACAACCATCCAACCGACCACCCCACCCCTGCTGAAACAACCATCCAACCGACCACCCCACCCCTGCAGAAACAACCAACCGACCGACCACCCCACCCCTGCAGAAACAACCAACCGACCACCCCACCCCTGCAGAAACAACCAACCGACCGACCACCCCACCCCTGCAGAAACAACCAACCGACCACCCCACCCCTGCAGAAACAACCAACCAACCGACCACCCCACCCCTGCAGAAACAACCAACCGACCGACCGCCCCACCCCTGCAGAAACAACCAACCGACCGACCGCCCCACCCCTGCAGAAACAACCAACCGACCGACCACCCCACCCCTGCAGAAACAACCAACCGACCGACCACCCCACCCCTGCAGAAACAACCAACCGACCGACCACCCCACCCCTGCAGAAACAACCGACCGACCACCCCACCCCTGCAGAAACAACCAACCGACCACCCCACCCCTGCAGAAACAACCAACCGACCGACCACCCCACCCCTGCAGAAACAACCAACCGACCGACCACCCCTGCAGAAACAACCAACCGACCGACCACCCCACCCCTGCAGAAACAACCAACCGACCGACCACCCCACCCCTGCAGAAACAACCAACCGACCGACCACCCCACCCCTGCAGAAACAACCAACCGACCGACCACCCCACCCCTGCAGAAACAACCAACCGACCGACCACCCCACCCCTGCAGAAACAACCAACCGACCGACCACCCCACCCCTGCAGAAACAACCAACCAACCGACCACCCCACCCCTGCAGAAACAACCAACCGACCGACCACCCCACCCCTGCAGAAACAACCAACCGACCACCCCACCCCTGCAGAAACAACCAACCAACCGACCACCCCACCCCTGCAGAAACAACCAACCGACCGACCACCCCACCCCTGCAGAAACAACCAACCGACCGACCACCCCACCCCTGCAGAAACAACCAACCGACCACCCCACCCCTGCAGAAACAACCAACCGACCGACCACCCCACCCCTGCAGAAACAACCGACCGACCACCCCACCCCTGCAGAAACAACCAACCAACCGACCACCCCACCCCTGCAGAAACAACCAACCGACCGCCCCACCCCTGCAGAAACGGGTGTATAACACATGGTATATCAAACACCTGTAGCACAAATACTAGCGTTGCTGCATTTTTTATCAGTTGGTTTGTAGCGGACATCTCTGGTTACAGTCAGCGTTGCTGTTTTGTTTACTTACACGTCATCTTCCGAGAATCTGGCACTGGAATGCCTTTATGGGTTGGAGATTGGAGATATCAAGTAGGAATATCCCACATCCGATTTGAATGGAACGCAGCAACTAGAGTAAATGATCTTTGTCCTTTGACAATAATTGGGTCGAATTTAAATCATAAACAGTTTAACAACCGCTGGAGCAAAATCATTGACCCAGAACTCTCTGTTGTTTCAACATCACCAGCAACTGTTTCAAACACATTTTTCTAGCAGTCTCTTGGAAAGTCGTTCCTTTTAAGATTAGGTTTGCTTTGGATCGATGGCAGGTCACAATGTGTCCTCCTTCAATCTTCATTTAAAGTCAACATAAAAATCCAAATGTACCTCATTTAATTTGTATATGTATGTTTCTGGTCTTATTTTGCACGATTCATCCATGCTTGATATTCCTAAGAAAATAATCCTGTTTCACTCAGAAATGTGTCACGCTTTCTCCTGCTGTAGGGAAACCTTCCCAAATACTCGCATAACTCGCTGGTTGTCCAGGCGATGAAGACCAACGTCACGGATCCAGACATGCACGTGTTGTTTTTCGACGTGGAAGCCGTTATCATCCAGTTACTGACGGAAGAGTTGCAGCGCCCAAACCCCACCCTCGTCTCCTCGGAAACGCTGCAGAAAGCACCTGGCGGGGCGGATAAAGGAGGGTCCTTTCTGGCCAATAAGATCTTCAAACAGGTGAAAAAAGGGGTGGGGTTTCAGAGATAGGGGAGGAGACCATTTGGGATAGGCTATCAATTGTTTTGTGGGTTATCGTTATTGTTAATTTATGACCATCAATAGATTTAAATAATTCATTATAATTAATCTTGTTTTTTTTGTGAGACATTGTAGCATTTTTACCTGTCCGAATACAGTTTGACTCATGTCACATTTCCTCGTCTGTCAAGGTGAAAGAGACCATTAAAGAGAACATCAAAGAGCACCTTCTGGATGAAGATGAAGATGAGGAAGAGGAGCTGCGTCGTCGCGAGGAGAAGTCAAAGTCTTTGAGTTTGCTGGAGTATAATCTCACCATGGACACGGCCAAACTCTTCATGTCCTGCCTGCACGCCTGGGGCCTGAACGGAGAACTCGACGACATGTGTTTGAACCGACTGGGCATGCTCAGACCGCACACGCCCATCTCCTTCGGTCTGATCTCTCGGGGCGGTCACATGTCCCTGATGCTGCCCACGTTCAAAGACTCGCTGCTCAGGCAGCTAGCACAGGGATCTGCGGAGGACCGCAAACTCTCCGTCTCTGAGGTTGTGGGGAAGGGCACGTACGGCGTTTCCAGGGCGGTAACCACGCAGCACCTGCTGTCCATCATCTCGCTGGCCAACACGCTGATGGGCATGACCAATGCCACGTTCATCGGAGAGCACATGAAGAAAGCACCGGTCAGGTGAGTTGACATGACACCAACAGAAATGAGACATTAAACACACTAGCGTTATCACCCTAAAATGAAAATTCTGACATCATTTACTCACCCTAATTTTTTTGTCTATTTTTACTTTAAGGCCAATAGTCATAAATGATGATGATGAAAGCCATAAATATTAAGTGCCATCAGGGCTGGACTGAGAAGAGAAATTGGCCCTGGATTTAACATAGTAACTGGCCCAAAAGTTGTTGTGGGGGGGGCTGGGGGGGTGTTCGCCGTTTTGTGGTCTGTTCTGCATAACGCGGCGGCTAATGTTAGCTTATCGCAGCCCATTCGGCATGTTTCACTGCCGACCCCCCTGGCTTTCTCCGTTCTCCCGATGGACAATCTGCCCCGATCGGCCCCAAAGTGCGTCGGCCCACTAGGAAAATGCCCGGTATGCCAGTTGATGCTATATCACTGCACTGTTTTGTGGACCATTCTGCATAATGTGGCGGCAAATTTTAGCTTAACGTGGCCCATTCGGCACGTTTAGCGGCCGACCCACCGGCCCGCTCAGTTCTCCCAATGGACAGTCCAGTCCGCCCCTGATCGGCCAAAGTGTGTGGGCCCACCGGGAAAATATCCGGTTTGCCAGTTGTTGGGGGGGGGGGTAAGCCAAATGTTGTTGAGCAGGGGTGGGGGCGTTCGCTGTCCTTTTCTGCATATTGCTGCGCCATTTGGTGGACCATTCTGCATAACGCGGCGGCAATATTTAGCTTGACGTTGCACGTTTAGCGGCCGACCCACCAGCCCGCTCTGTTCTCCCAATTGACAGTCCGCCCCTGATCGGCCCCAAAGTACGTCGGCCCACCGGGAAAATGCCCGGTATACCAGATTACCAATCCAACCCTGAGTGCCATGAAACGATATTTAACCATTATTTTATAGATTAGGGACAAAATGACACTTCCCCTGTGAATTTGGAGCAAAACTACAGGTTAAAAAAGTACCTTAGGAAGGTGTCGGTGTCATTATTTAATTTGTATACAGAGATAAGTATGTCTGTTACCAAAACCTGTTGACTTCAGCACCTCTTGTAGCATTAAATGACAATGGTGCGAGTCCAAAAATGGGAAAAAGTGCTATTTTGTGTTGTTTTTTCAAAGTTAGCATGCCAATAACTCTAGAAGTACAAAACATATATTAATATCCTTTTAGATTCTAGTTCAAAACAAACTTTTCTTCCTGTATCTTCATTTTTATGGCTCTGTATGATTTAATCCCAGAGATATGCAGCTCTCAATGTGGCTCCATGAGTAAATTGTTATTTTTTTACCCTTGTTTCAGTGACCGAAAACCAAATGTGGGCACATAGTATGAAGCTTGTTTTTCTTGTCCAACAAAACAAAGGTCTGAAGTACAAGATATGTTGAAGCTAGAAACGTGCCTTTATCTATTTACATAATAACAGTGATGTCATAATCGTTATTCTGGAGAGTTCAATGCCTGTTTTTAGTTTTGGATCAGAAGTGTACCTCTGCACAGCTCTCCATTAAGATTAATGCCCCTATTCGACCTTTATCTAAACAATGAAAGTCAACGGTGAGGCGTATATTGGAACAAATATCTCAGCTTGCCATTTGTGATCGGATCAATCAAGACAAATGTTGCTACCAAGTTCAGAGGGGGTCTTAGATGGGTATCACAAGCATCTCATCTAGACCTGGGGGCATCGATGAACGCTCGTATCCAGCGACAGGTGTTGCGTTCTGGTCATAATGGCACTGCAGGGTGGGACTGTGTGAAGGTATCGAGCTCTCGGACAGCGGTCAGTGTTTGTTTGTTGATGGTTGAGCTTGTCCACAGGTGAG
>JAVLUX010000001.1:42186404-42203904 GCA_032164185.1 Moxostoma hubbsi
TCCAATTATCTGTTGTCCAATGTCTGCTGTCTAGATTTGATCAAAAATGACTTTTTTCAAATAGAGATTTTGCTGTTTTACATTATTAATGTCCTGACTATACATTGTGATCAGTTGAATGCCACTTTAGTGAATTAAAGTACCAATTTCCTTCCAAAACAGCAAAATCTGTACATTATTCCGAACTTTTGGCTGCCAGTGTGTACATATATTTTATTCAAGCAAACACGTTATCCAACACCTACAATACATCACCCATGTGAAAAACTAACTGCCCCCTTAAACATATTAGCTGGTTGTGCCAACTTTAGCTGCATCAAACACTTCCGATAACCGGAGATCACTGTAGGGAATTCTATCCCACTTTTCTTAGCAGAACTGCTTTAGTTCAGACACATTGGAGAGTTTGAGCATGAACTGCCCATTTAAGGTCCTGCCACAGCATCTCAATCGGGTCCAAGGACTTTGACTAGGCCGCTCCAACCTTTAATTTAGCTTCTTTTGAGTCATTCAGAGGTGGACTTACTCCTATGCTTTGGATCATTGTCTTGCTGCATAATCCAGTTGTGCTTGAGCTTCAACTCACGGACTGATGACGGGACCTTCTCCTTTAGGATTTTCTGGTAGGGAGCAGAATTCATGCTTCCCTCAATTATTGGAAGTTGTCCTGAAGCAGCAAAGCATCCCGAAACCATCACACGACCACCATGATTCTCTTTTTGTGGAATTCTGTGTTTGATTTACACCAGATGTAACGGGACCCCTGCCTTCCAAACAGTTCCACTTTCCACTCATCAGTCCACAGAACATTCTCCCAAAAGCTTTTAGGATCATTGAGGTGTGTTTTGGCAAAATACAGACAAGCCTTAATGTTCTTCTGGGATAGCAGTGGTGTTCGCCTCGCCACTCTTCCATGGATGGCATTTTTGGCCAGTGTCTTTCTGATAGTGGGGTCATGACCAGTGACCTTTATTGATGCGAGAGGGGCCTGCAGTTCCTTGGAAGTTGTCTTTGGCTTTTTTGTGACTTCCCGAATGAGTCGTCGCTGTGCTCCTGGGAGGAAATTTGGAAGATCGTCCACTTCTGGGATGGTTCACTACTGTGCCAAGTGTTCTCCATTTGGAGATAACGGCTCTCACTGGGGTTCTTTGGGGTCCCTGAGCCTTTGATGTATTTCAATCACAGTGGTTTTTCCTCCTCATTTCTGGAATTTCTTTGGACCTTGGCATAGTTGCTATTGGGTGAGACCTTTTTAGCCAATTTTATGCTGATGAAGAAGTTGTATTTAGGTGTTGATTTGATTGAACAGGACTGACAGTAATCAGTAGTCCAGCTGAACCCCGTTAAATGCTAAATTAATAGATTTGGGGGCCTTTAGCATCTTTAGCACCTGAAAACATTCCCTGTCTTGGTTCAGTTCGGATCACTACTTTATTTTAAGAATGTGAAATGTCAGAATAATAGTTGAGAGAATGATTTATTTCAGCTTTTATTTCTTTCATCACATTCCCAGTGGGTCAGAAGTTTACATACACTTTGTTAGTATTTGGTAGCATTGAGTTTAAATTGTTGAACTTGGGTCAAATGTTTTTGGGAATCCTTCCACAATCTTCTCACAATAAGTTGCTGGAATTTTGGCCCATTCCTCCAGACAGAACTGGTGTAACTGGGTCAGGTTTGTAGGCCTCCTTGACTTTGTTGTCCTTAAGCCCTTTTGCCACAACTCTGGAGGTGTGCTTGGGGTCATTGTCCATTTGGACGACCCATTTACGACCGAGCTTTAACTTCCTGTCTGATGTCTTGAGATGTTGCTTCAATACATCCACATCATGTTCCTTCCTCATGATGCCATCTATTTTGTGAAGTGGACCAGTACCACCTGCAACAAAGCACCCCCGCAACATGATGCTGCCACCCTCATGCTTCACAGTTGGGATGGTGTTCTTCAGCTTGCAAGCCTCACCCTTTATCCTCCAAACATAACAATGGTCATTATGGCCAAACTGTTACATTTTTAATGTAACAGTTACATTTCCAATTGGCCGATTATTCTATCAGAAGCTAATTGGCTAATTGCTTAAAGGCTTGACTTCATTTTCTGGAATTTTCCATGCTGCTTAAAGGCACAGTTAACTTGTTGTATATATACTTCTGATCCACTGGAATTGTGTTATAGTCAAATAAAAGTGAAACAATCGGTCTGTAAGCAATTGTTGGAAAAATGACTCGTGTCGTGCACAAAGTAGATGAAAAGTGTATGTAAACTTCTGACTTCAATAGTATATGTGTGTATACTTGTACAGTGTGTGTGTGTGTGTGTGTGTGTGTGTGTGTGTGTGTGTGTGTGTATATGATTATATATATGGAATGTATAGATTCCTATACATTAGTTCTAACAAGAAACATTCCAGTGCTTGTGTTTGTTGTCATGTTGAATGCGTTAATACAAGTTTTTAATATGTGCATGTTGCAGGTTCGAGAGGCGGCCCAGGCCCTTCTGTTAGCAGAACTGCGTCGGATTGGTCAGTCAGGCAGGAAGGACACAATCGACTTGTGGGCGCCGTATATGCCGCAGTATGTGGACGCTGTCAGCTCCCGTAAGTATTACTCTGAATGCTTCTGTGTGTTGTACTGCCATGACAAATACATTGATACAATACAGTGACCGTAGGACTGAGAGACAGGTAGACAGACAGACAGGTAGGCAGACAGACAGGCAAACAGGTAGACTGACAGAAAGATAGACAGAGGTAGATAGACAGGTAGACTGACAGAAAGATAAACAGAGGTAGACAGACAGACAGACAGGTAGACTGACAGAAAGATAGACAGAGGTAGAGAGAGAGACAGACAGACAGGTAGACTGACAGAAAGATAGACAGATGTAAATAGACAGACAGACAGGTAGACTGACAGAAAGATAGACAGAGGTAGACAGACAGACAGACAGGTAGACTGACAGAAAGGTAGACAGAGGTAGAGAGCCAGACAGACAGATAGATAGATAGACAGATAGATAGATAGACAGAGAGATAGACAAATAGATGATAGATAGACAGACAGACAGATAGATGCTAGACAGATAGACAGACAGATAGATGCTAGACAGATAGACAGACAGATAGATAGAGACAGACAGACAGAGGTAGATAGACAGACAGACAGAGGTAGATAGACAGAAAGATAGACAGAGGTAGATAGACAGACAGACAGGTAGGTAGACTGACAGAAAGATAGACCGAGGTAGACAGACAGACTGACAGAAAGATAGACAGGAAGATAGACAGACAGACAGGTTGGACTGACAGAAGATAGACAGAGGAAGATAGACACAGACAGACAGACAGGTAGACTGACAGAAAGATAGACAGAGGTAGATAGACTGACAGACAGACAGGTAGACTGACAGAAAGATAGACAGAGGTAGATAGACTGACAGACAGACAGGTACCTGGAACTTGATAAGAAAACTTTTAATTTTTTAGACAGTTATTTTAAGTCACTGTAATGTCATGTGTATTTAAAGTGTGCGTGCGTGTGCGTGTGTGTGTGTGTGTGTGTGTGTGTGAGTCTGGCCTGTTGTAATTGACATTATTGTGTGTGTGTGTGTGTGTGTGTGTGTGTGTGTGTGTGTGTGTGTGTGTGTGTGTGTGTGTGTGTGTGTTTGCACCTGGGTGGTTGGTGGGAAGCTTGCAGTGGCCCCTGGGAATTGTTGCCATGGTTACGGGTGCTGGTCAGTGTAGTGTTACCGTGGCAGCAGTGACCTCAGCAGGGTACATGACTGCAGGGGTCAGTGAAACCGATCTGTCGTGTGACAGACATAAACACACACACAATTTTACTGCCGCTCTCTTGTGGCATTTTGGTATTTCTTTATGATGACACGTACACAAACACACACACACACATACACACACAGTCTGGTCGTTACAGCCATGAGTGTATCAGCACTGATCATTTAGAGTCGCGTGGTATATCGACATATAACGAAATATCGTGATATCAAAACATTTAAAACATTTTGGACAGACAGATAGAGAGACACAGACAGACAGACAGAGAGAGACAGACAGAGAGAGAGAGAGACAGATAGAGAGAGAGACAGCTAGAGAGACAGACAGATAGAGAGACACAGACAGACAGATAGAGAGACACAGACAGACAGACAGATAGAGAGACAGACAGACAGATAGAGCTCAGGCACCTGTTGTGTTTAATCATGTGAATGAATGGATGAATGACTTTTGTCATTTTTACCTTTTATTCCTTTTAAAATGTAATCGGTTTGACTTTTTTTTTATTTTGTTTGTTAAAATGTATATTTTTTTATATTATTTTTATTTTTGTGGTAGTTTTTTTTATTCTCATTTTATATTTTATTAACATTTCATATTTATATTTTATTTTTAATTAAAGATATCTTTTTATTAATTTTCTTTTTAATTCAACTTCATTTAATTTTATTTTTGAATTTAAAGTTTATTTAATGTATTATTTTTTGTAATTATTTGTTTAATTTTATCATTTTTTTTATATGCGTTTCCATTATTCGCATTAAGTTTGATTTCAGATTTATTTTTTAATTTCATTTTAGTTTTAGTTTTTATTTACATTTTTATTTTTATATTCCCATTGCTGTCCAATCACACGCCGCCTCTCTCTCACACTCTCCATCACCTTCACCGCTCAAGCTCGACTCCCCTGTCCAGGGTTGGTATTAACCCTTCCCAGCATCCCCTGGGGCGATCGGTGGGGGTTGAGGATGAGCAGGTGATTAAACCAGGCCTCAGGCGGTTCTTCCGTGAGAGAGCACGCGGCCTCGCGGATGTGCTCTATAATCCCACACAGCTTGCATCATTTCTTAGCGCACACACGCTAAACATCCTCAATACCAGTCATTTATCTTAAAGGAATATTCTGGGTTATTTACAACTTAAGCTCAATCGACAGCAGCTGTGACATTATTCATATAATTATATAACATTATAATTATCCAGTTGGCATAACATGAGTTGTTCACTTATAAACACAAAAAAACTGAACAATTTCATTGCTTTAATTTCACTTTGTTACATTTGTTGTGTTCCCGGTCATGAATGGATTAGACGACAAAATACAGAAATATTAAGTGTTGAGGAGCATCTCAATCCTTTAGATGAACACATATGTGTGTTTCCACACGCAAAGTCCTCGGACATGTGCACACACACACACAGTCACACACACACACACGCACACACAGTCACACACACACACGCACACACAGTCACACACACACACACACACACATGCGCGCACACAGACACACACATTTACACACACACACACACACACACTCTCACTCACACGCACGCACACATTCACACAGATACAGTCACACACACACACACACACTCACTCACATTCACGCACACACAAAGTCCTCGGACATGCACAAACACAGCATGCACACACAGACACACACACACACACACACACAGTCACACACAGTCTCATATACACACACACACACAGTCACACACAGTCTCATATACACACACACACACACACACACACACAAAGTCCTCGGACATGTGCACAGACACAGCATGCACACACACACACTCTCACATGTGCACACACACACACGCGCGCACACTCTCACACACACACACACACACACACACACACACACTCGCGTGCACACAGTCTCACTCACACACACACACAACACACAGTCTCATATACGCACACACAAAGTCCTCGGACATGCACAAACACAGCATGCGCACACACACACACTCACCTGGTCAACGGGTTGATGTCACACTTAACAAGATCATTACATAGGTTAACCAAAAATTCAAATTAAACATTGTAGTGTATTAAAGGAATATTCCGGGTTCAGAACAAGTTCAGCTCAATCGACAGCATTTGTGGCATAATATTGATTAGCACACACATTCATTTCAACTGGTCCCTCCTTTTTATTTTATTTATTTATTTATTTTAAAAGCAAAAAATCGAAGTTACAGTGAGGCACTCACAAACTGGAAGTGAATGTTGCCAATTTTTGAAGGGTTTAAAGTCAGAAATATGAAGCTAAGAATTTTATTACAACGCTAACATCAATTCTTGTGTTAAAACTGGTGGTAATCAACATTATCGCACCAATGCTGTTGGTGGAGCTTAATTTGCATTGATCACAAAACAAGGGCTTTTGCTTTTCATGTATAATTAGTGTCGTGTCAGGGCTGGACTGGGAAGAAGAATCGGCCTGGGATGTTACATGGCAACTGGCCCAACTGTGGGGGGGTGTTCGCTGTCCTTTCCATTCTGCATAACGCTGCGGCACATTGTTGCTTATTGCGGCCCATTCGGCACGTTTCGTGGCCGAACCACCGTCCCGCTCGGTTCTCCCAATGGCCATTACGCCCCTGATCACCCAAAAGTATGTTGGCCCACTGGGAAAATGCCCGGCATGCCAGATTACCAGTCCAACCATGTATGGTGTTACCATTATTATAGTTCACCCAAAAATAAAGATTCAATAATCATTTATCAAATAATCAGTAAATGATGACCGAATCTTTATTTTTGGGTGAACTATCCCTTTAACAGATTACACAAACAGTCAGTGTTGAAGAGTGAGTGAGTATTATCAGAAGTGCTATGACCACGAATAAACCCCACCTGATCTATATGTATAACAGATGTAATTACTCTGCCTAATCGATTAGCCAGAATTCTAGACAATATTTTTATATCTAGCTTGAGCAGAGAAATTGGGCGATAGGATTTACCTTCATTTGGGTCTAAATTAAGGTAGAAATTCATCAGAGAGGTTTAAAATGTGTCCGTCTGCCTGTACAAGTACGTTTTTCTCATATTCCGCTGGAGTTTTTCACACTTTGAGTTTGTCGTGCCAATCTGAGCTAGATCTGTTTGACACAGCTTAAAGAGCAAACGTGTCTCTCTCTCTGAGGGTACGCCGGGGATCTGGCACTCTCATTAATTAGTGCGGCGTCTAGATTAGCTCATTCTCACCTTTAAGCGGCATTGATTCATTCGCAGGCCCTTTAATGAAAAGCTTATTTTAATTGGTAATTCCAGGATAAGCGGCGAATGAAGGCGGCGAATAAAAATGGCCGTAATCAGCCGATAAAGCTTAATAAAGCCTTGATAATGCAAAGCACCAATAAACCCTGATGAGCTTTTTAACGAGACTTTTTGTAATTGTGTTGTCCCAACAATTGCTCTTCTAACGTGTTGACTGTTATTTGTGTGTATAGCGGGAGCCGCCCCAGAAACCGCCCAGCCTGCCCCGCCCCCTCCGGAAGCTCCGCCCACCGAGCCCAAAGCTCCAGATGAAGAGATGGACGTGACGGATGATGACATCACAGCAGGTAAGGACGCACCTGATGTCTTGAAACCCTGATAGCCAATCAGCCCGTTAGTCTTAAATGGAAGAACTGGTCCATGACACTGGCAGCGCCCGTGTCTGTGGGATCGTCTGAACTTACTGATTTAATTCTGTGGAATAAATGGAAAAACAATGTCGATAATTGAAAAACGACAGTAGAAAATGATAAATCGTCAAGCATGTCTGTGATATTGACTGGATGCAGAGAGCCGAGTGGACTTCACCAGAGAGAGAGAGAGAGAGAGAGAGAGAGAGAGCGTTTTCCAGTAACGATAGACCCATTGATTTGCTCACCAGTCTGTGGAGTTGAAGCTGCTCATTTTGGGGATTTTTTTTTTCCCCCTTTTTCACCCAATTTGGGACGGCCAATTCCCAATGCGCTTGTGAGTCATCGTGGTGGCGTAGTGACTCGCCTCAATCCGGGTGGCGGAGGACGAATCCCAGTTGCCTCTACGTCTGAGACCATCAATCCGCACATCTTATCACGTGGCTTGTTGAGCGCATTACCATTGAGTGAGTGAGTGAGTGTGTGTGTGAAAGAGAGTGTGTGTGTGTGTGTGTGTGTGTGTGTGTGTGTTTGTGGACGGACGGACAGATGTTGATAATTACTGCTATTTACAGAGTGTTATAAAGGTCACGGTGTAGAAAGGGACGTGTAGAGCGATGATCACAGATCGATGGGGAGATAATCAGTGTTTCACATTATGTGGTGAAAGTGTGTTTGGTTAATCCTCAAACAGCCAGACAACTGCAGCTCAATGTGACCGACAGAGTTGCTCTTACACTCTCTCTCTTTGTGATGTCCGATTCGGGAATCGTTCTCTTGTAGAAATCACAGTAAAAATGAATACTTTGGTTGAGGTGTGAGTTTTAAGAGTGAATTGAATGTGATGAGACAAACACTAGCTGCCGCAGATCATACAATAAACAACATGTCTTTCCGTTGTGTCATCCTCTCCCATTCGAGCTGGTGCTGTTTGTTGAATCAATCTCAAAGTCTTTCATTCGTGAGTTACTGGTTTGGAGGAGTTTTGATTGACACTCTTAGTAGCAAGGGCAGATGTCTAAGCAGGTAGTGTACCCAGAAGGCAGAAGATTGGCAGAGAGTGCCAACTGAACAGAGATGAAAATCAGTAACTAAAGCTTGAGAGATTTAGAGTTTGTGCTGCTGGTTTAACTGGAGTATTGAAAGGTCAGTGTGTCTCTCTGTGGACGGATGGACCACACAAACATGCACTCATTCGCTCTCTCACGCTCTCTCTGTCTCTCTCTCTCTCTCTCTCTCGCTCTCTCTGTCCTCTCCTTTCATCCTTTAATCCACTAAGCGCCTCCTTTTCTCATTATCTGCTCATTCCCACAGTCCTGCTGACAACTTTCACTGTCTTTTTCTCTCTCTATATTTCTTTCTCAATTGCAAATGTAAAGCACACTGTATTGATGAGAAATAAACAGAATAGAATAGAACAGATCAATCAAAAAGGTACCACACTGGCAATAATGTGAATACAAATAACAAAACTATTTATTTCAGTTTTGTTTGTTCATTCTTTAATTATTTTTTTCATTTACTCTTTTTTTGTTCCTTTTTTGTTTGCTCATCTCCTCTCATCTCCTCTTGTCTCATCTCATCCCTCCTTGTCTCTTCTTGTCTCTTCTCATCTCTTCTTGTCTCTTCTCATCTCTTCTTGTCTCTTCTCATCTCTTCTTGTCTCGTCTCGTCTCGTCTCTTCTTGTCTCATCTCTTGTCTCGTCTCCTCTTGTCTCATCTCTTCTTGCCTCTTCTCATCTCTTCTTGTCTCTTCTCATCTCTTCTTGTCTCATCTCATCTCTTCTTGTCTCTTCTCATCTCTTCTTGTCTCTTCTCATCTCTTCTTGTCTCATCTCAGCTCTTCTTGTCCCGTCTCCTCTTGTCTCATCTCTTCTTGCCTCTTCTCATCTCTTGTCTCTTCTCATCTCGTCTCGTCTCTTCTCATCTCGTCTCATCTCTTGTCTCTTCTCATCTCTTCTTGTCTCGTCTCCTCTCTTCTTGTCTCTTCTCATCTCATCTTGTCTTGTCTCTTCTTGTCTCGTCTCTTCTTGTCTCGTCTCGTCTCTTCTTGTCTCGTCTCTTGTCTCTTCTCATCTCGTCTCTTCTCATCTCCTCTTGTCTCTTCTCATCTCTTCTTGTCTCATCTAATCTATCTTCTAATTTATTATTTTCTTGTCGTGTCTGAATGGGACAACCAATTCAGTAGGAGTCACAAGCACAACCAGGGTTTGGATAATGACGAATTTAGCATGTGTGTGTTTTGTCAGGAGGTTTTCTACTGACTTTTTTGAGTGTGTGTTTGAGCGATTGCCCTCGTAGAGCAAACGGTCACCCAATAAAAGGCCAAAGAAATTCAACATAAATGCTCTCTGACCTGCATCCTCACATACAAAACACTCCAATTCCTTCAAGAATGTGAAACCATGTTGTTTGTTTACAGAAAACAGTGCCACAAGAATCGTTCATTCAGCAATCATCATGACCATGAGCTCATTAACGTATGACCGCCCACATTGACATATCAACACCTATTCAGTATTCAGGTGCATGACCCGTCCTGATAAATGAATGTGAACTACACTAGTACATGGAGGTCATTTACAAATAGAGTTCTTAAAGAAACAGTAGAAGAAATAGCCTGTTAGATCTTTCCAAATGAGTCTTTAATAATTGCTTTCTGATTGTCTGGACATTAAGTATTAAGTATTAAGAGTGACCATGGCACACCGTCCACCGTGGCAATCCTACAGGGCATTGCTATGTGATTGCTAAAGTGGTCTGAGGGGGTAGGGTCCACCCTTATGCCTCTGTGATATTTTGGTCTCTTGATATGACTCAAGTTCCTCCTTCAATGCCACTAAACTTCACTTACATCATCTTTGAGCAGCAGTAATAGTAACACTTGACTTTGAAAACACAAATGAGTGCAAATCAGTGTGGGGGGCATCTATGGGGGCAGTTTCTTTGGCTGGTAGGACAGTGTGGGGTCCACACAGCCCACAGAACAGCACGCCTGCTCACTTCAGGGGGTAACAGAGTTTAAGGAGGGGTAAAGGGGGCAGGAGGGGGTGACAGATGGTCTTGCACGGGTGGAACTACACACACACACACACACACACACACACACACACACACACACACACACAGAGGTAAATAGACACTTTTTTGACTGATTGGACTAAGTTGAATACCAGCTAGTGTTGACTACAGCGCATGCACCTGCTCACACACACACCAAGATTCAATCCATCACACTTGTGCCTCTTTAAGCAGTTGTTTGTGACTTTTTGGATTTGAATTGTATGGATCCGGTGTAAGCTCATTTTTACATTGGAAGGAGGCGTTTTTGCATGGAAATAAATGACAACGACTTCCTTTAAAACCTCAAGACACAGTGCTGTTTCAGCAAATATTGTGCTGAAATACCACGTGCAACAATGGCACAACTTTTCCATGAATTCGCCCCTTGGAGTGCCATTTCTGTGCAACTAATTGCTCCAAATGGATGTGTGAAAGTAATGACTGTATACAAACAGGTTTTTCTGAACACTGCCCTTGTCTTTCATTGGCTGGCGAAACAGATGATCCCACCCCAAACACACAATAATGTCACATCAGCCTGAACTGGATCCTCAAACTAATGAATCAGTGCCTTGAAAGCACCATCTATTGTGTTATATATTCGGCTAATTGGCTTAATGCGAGAAAGTGGCGTTCACGTTTACATGCACTGACTTCGCTATTTTGTTCTCCATTGCTTCGCTTAATTGCCAGATATTCCAGACTTGTTGCTGTGTTTGTTTCCTTGACTTTCCATCACGACCTGTAGCAGAATTGCACTGCGATAGTGGGGGTTCCCTCTTATGCCAAACTCCGGGATTCCCCCAGTGCACAAACGCATATACGCGAATGCGAAGGAACAGTTGACATTTAACATTAGTGTGTATATGGGCCTGGATAGCTCAGTGGAAAAGATGCTGGCTATCACCATGGGAGTAACGAGTTCGAATCCCAGGGTGTGTTGAGTGACTCCAGCCAGGTCTCCTAAGCAACCAAATTGGCCCAGTTGCTAGGGAGGGTAGAGTCACATGGGGTAACCTCCTCGTGGTCGCTATAATGTGGTTAGTTCTCGATGGGGCGTGTGGTGAGTTGACCACGGATGCTGCGGTGGATGGCGTGAAGCCTCCACACAGGCTACGTCTCCATGGTAACGCACTCAACAAGCCATGTGATAGGATGCACGGGTTGATGGTCTCAGACGCGGAGGCAGCTGGGATTCGTCCTCCGCCACCCGGATTGAGGCGAGTCACTACGCCACCACGAGAACTTGGAACGTATTGGGAATTGGGCGTCCCAATTTGGGCGGTTTGGTTTACTCATACTTGCATTTGCATGTTAAGCTAATATAAGACACTATTTTAACAAAAAAAACAAATGTATTCATCAACTATAAGAACAGTGTGATACTTGAATATCAAGTGTGTGTGTGTGTGTGTGTGTGTGTAAACGGATGGTAAAAGATCTTCAAGTGAGTTGTTGGAACAAGTTGTTAATTGATTAATTCTGCAATTGAATTACAGAACGGCTGTTTCTTTTTCTTTCTCTTTTAATTTCTTTCTTTTTTTGTGTTCTCTCTTTCTGAATTGCTTCCATGCAGCAAAAAGAGCAAAGGATAAATTAGATTGCAGAATTGATTGAAGGAGTGTGTGTGTGTGTGTGTGTGTGTGTGTGTGTGTTTGTGTGTGTGCGCATGCTGTAGTTCATTTCATTTAATGCTTCTGTTGCATTTGCTGCAGTTTACTGATGACATCAGCACTCGCTCTTAAAGTTCAGACTTTTAAAGTGGATTAAATTTCTCTTTGTGTCTTAAAGGAATAGTTTACCCCCCCCCCCCCCCCCCCCCCCCCCAAATTAACAATTGATTAATAAATAAAAAGTCTCACCCTCATGTTGTTTCAAACCCAAATTTAAATCTGTGTCTTTTCAAGATTTGGAACGTAGCACAAGTCGCAAACTACTTTTATGAAAATAAAATGTGTTTTTTTTTGTTGTGGTACATTTTGGAGCTGGACAGCCTCAGTCCCCATCCACTTTCAATGTATGATATGATATTCTGCTAAGCATCTGCTTTCGCGTTTTACTGATGAAAGAAAATCGAACGGCTTTGGAACAACATGAACAAATGAAGTGTCTCTTTAAACGGCGAATTCACAGACAGCTCACCCTAAAATAGAGTTCCGTTCTCTCTGAAATCACTTAATCTGGGTAACAACCTCAAAGACCCGTTAAGGCTTCTGAGGTGATCGTCTGCCTTTTTGTCTTCAAGGCTGTTTCCTTTCAATCGCTCGGTCTTCTTTTGTGACTGTTAAATTGGATGAGCTTTACACTCTTAAACGGCCACTTACATTGGCCTTTTAATGGAATCTGCTTGTGTGTGTGTTCTGAATGCTTCCAAAATGAGAAATTAAGACACTTTGTTCACACGACACCAAGGACGGCGTTTTCCACCACCTGACAACCCAACAAAACGGTGTGTCTTCTCTGTTTACCAGCTGGGTGCATCTCTAAATCACAAAACGTATAAGATGTGTGCCTTTCTGTGCCTTTGTGTTGTAGCTTTTAGTTTAGTTGTCACATCACTTTTGTGGATATCAAGACCCCCCTGCCGAAATCCGTACACAAGTATTCACAGCAGAAAAACCAGGTGGAAACAGGAATATGTCTCGGCTGACCACTTGTGATTGGGTCACCGAAAATGCATCTTAATTCCAGGTGGAAACAGGGCCAAATGTCTATAATGTCTCGTTTGGCTTTAGCTCACATCCCAGCCTGGCAAAAGCACACTTGACCATTTGTACTAAGACACCTTTTAAAGCCACTAAATTACAGTCATTCTCTTTGCAACCAATAGACTGTTGGGAAAAGATATAAAGTAAATGTTTTAGCGCAATAAAATACACACCGATGAACAATGAATCACTAATTCGCCTTTATAATTATAGGAATACTCAGTGTTCAATATAAGTTCAACTCAGTCAGCAGCATTTGTGGAATAATATTAATTACCACAAAAATTAATTTAGACTCTTTCCTCCTTTTCTTAAAAAAAGCAAAAATCAAGTCACTTACAATGGCAGTCAATGGGGCCCATTTATAAACGTTAAAATACTTAAATATAAAAATATTTCATATTAACTAGTTAAAGAAATTCTAAGTGGCCCACATCCTGTTTTGTGGAGCTAATAACTATGATTATGAAAGATTGGTACTATATTTGTACCAATTTTGGTGACTGTTGGTGAAAATTAGGGTGCTAGAGAGGCCATCTTTCAAGCCCATTTTAAAGGGAGCACTACAGATGCCCATGCGTAAACATTTGCCCAGCCCTAATGGCCAACGACTCTGATGTGTGTGCAAAATTTCATGAAATTTTAAGCATGTCAAATGCCTCAAAAACACCCAAATATAGGAAGAAAAGAATAATACCACTGAATGTGTTGCCATGCCACTATTTAAGATATCAAATATCCCTTGACAATTTTACATCAGCAGTGTCTAGACATTATTCTAAAGAATTTTGAAGAAATTAATGTAAACATAAGAGGGCTATTTCAGAGTCTGTTAAAGAGCCATACTTCCTGCTGTCAGTTGGTGGCGCTATGACTGAAACCCATAAAAGCTGCATCCATGCGATCGGCCCCCATTACTAAACATGCAGCAGAATTTTCATCAAAATCACACAATGCAACAGAATATATAAGGCATATCCTGTTTCCCATTTTTTGCCATAAATGTATTGCTTCACCATGGCGACACCGTCCTGAAAACAGGGTAAAATGCCAAATGCCTCAAAAACACCCAAATGTAGAACGTATGGAATAATACCACTGAATGTGTTACCATGCCACTAGTTAAGATATCAAATATCCCTTGACAATTTTACATCAGCAGTGTCTAGACATTATTCTAAAGAATTTTGAAGCAATTCGTGTAAACATAAGAGGGCTGTTTCAAAGTCTGTTAAAGAGCCATACTTCCTGCTGCCAGTTGGTGACGCTATGACCGAAACCCATAAAAGCTGCATCCATGCGATCGGCCCCCATTACTAAACATGCAGCAGAATTTTCATCAGAATCACACAATGTACACAGAAGATATAAGGCACATCCTGTTTCCCATTTTTCGCCATAGATGTATTGCTTCGCCATGGCGACACCGTTAGTAATTTAGCATCTACAATCTCTTGGCATGATGTAGCCCAAATTTGGTGCCAGTCACATGAATCCCATAGGAGGAGTATTTCAAAGTTTAGAAAATCAGAAATGGCTGACTTCCTGTTGGGCGGAGCTAATGACTGCAAGTATGAAAGTTGTTTGGCTTGATGAGAACTATATACGAACCAATTTTGGTGACTGTAGGTGAAAATTTTCATGACCCTGCCTCTTCGGTCTTGTTTTATTCTTGTGTTGGCATGATTGTGACAGTTTCCTCCACCCATCTCTCAGGTTGTCCCATGTGTTTCTGTCTCTGCCTCGTGTTTCTCACAGGTGCTGTTTTCACTAAAACTCCACCATTGCCATTCCTGCATCTTGGATCCTTCCTCAAAAACTGTGACAAAAATGGGTGTGCTACAGAGCCCCCCATACATGCCCATCTTCTAGGCGGTACTTCAGAGACAACCCTTTGTTTTATTCAAGTCTGATCCCATAGGCCAGACCAGACTAAACCAGACTGGACTAGACCGGCAGTCTCAGTGATATTGACCATGTTCTGAGTCTTGATGTCTGCCAAGACTCTTTCTCTCTCTGATGTTGGAAGCCACAGTATTGATTATACTCACAAACCCACTGGCGCTTTACCTTACTGGAAATATGGAAGTGTCTGTCACATAGACACACGCTGTAAGTGTGATTTTCACCTGGCACTAGCAAACATACCATAGATTGCATGCTTTTTTAAATGCATATGATAAAAGATTAAGATCTTGTAAATTAATTCGTAAAAAGACCAAAGACGTTAATTAATAAAGTAAATAGTCCATTTTGATTATACATTGAAAGCATTTAAAGATGTTTGTTGATCAGTTTCCTTAATGGAGTCGTGTGAGTTTGTGGGTCTCGTTCATTCACGTTTGTCCACAATCTATGTCCGATTCTCGTCTCTTTCTGCAATCATTTGTCTTCAGTTTTTTAGCTCTTTGGAAGAAATTTTAGGTGCTGTTTACCGACAGCTCAGAGCGTAATTGACTGGAAGCTAAATGGAGTGTGTTGGCTATTCAACGGCGCGCTCTGTTGATAAAGCCGTGTGTGAAAACGAGAGCGTGTGGGGAGGGGTCTGGATTCAGGAGAGAAATGATCAAAATCGCTTTGGACTCTTTTGTCATAGAGACGCCCCACAGTCTCTGCAGACACACACCGAATGTCTGCAGCGCTATATAACCGTCTCTTTCTCTAACTTGAGCACAAAGCATAGAATAAACTGACACAAACTGTCAATGCACATATGCGCACTTCAACAACTCGTCACACTTCATATGACAGAAATAACGACTGGTATTGGTAGTTATTGGAGATGCTTCGAATAAATGGATTTTTGCAGATGTTGATCAATAATTAAGCAATGAGCTACAAGAAACTGTGCTATATTGTTAGGTACGGAGTGCAGTGGAGATTGCGTTCTTGCGATCTGCGAGATGGCAAACTTGTTCAAATCTGGCAACCCGGCGGTGTCCGAATACTATTGGTGTGTGGGCAGACAGGCCAAAACATAAACAGAAATTCCGGCCCGGAATAGAAACTTCAAAGTGGAATATACTGGCTGTAGCATTTTTATCTGAGAAGACAATATTTCAACTTGGCATGTTTCCTTGCCTTGCGCCCCGTCTGCCGGCTGGTCATCCCCGCCTTCCTCAACCTGGGAGGAACAAAATAGGCGAGGGAAAGGCCAACACGGAGCGAAGAAGCTCACTCAACGGTTCTCTGATGCACCGTCGTGTGGTCCCCAATCACTCCTCCACACTCTCAGGCGGACAACAGCCGCTACTCCCCAAGGCGGACCGGAGTCAAAACTCTGACCCCCAGCGGACAGAACGCCCCTCCGCTTTTCTGGTGGCACGTAGGGACACTCCTCCTCCCCTGGCAGTGACACAATCGCTCCAGATGGTCAGGGAGTCCCGTCCCTCCTTGCCTCACGGACGGCGACCGTTCCCCGCATCCAGGCGGTCGGGCTACTCCGTCCCCCCGCGGATGGCAGCGGCTCTCCCCTGGGTGGACAGCAGTGTTGAGAACTCTACGACGGGCATCCCTCCTCCCTCCCGGGTTTCGGCACCAGTGTAAGGGGGTTAAAGGGAACGGAGGAGGCGAGAACCGGCTTAACAATATAAATAATATATATTTAAATAAAAAGACACATACAGGGCAGCTGCTGCTCGTAATTCTCTCTCTCTCAAACTGTCGTCACCGGCCACCTTTATCCCTCGCGCGCCCCATCAGGCTGATTGGGGACCGGGCGTGCTCCCTCCTCCGCTCTACACCTACATTTGCACACTTATTCCAATATCATTAACTTGCTTGGTAGCTCACCTGATAGGGTGTTAGACTTTGGGTTCGAATTAGGGTGAAGTTTTAGGTTAGGGAGGTAAGTTTTACATATGAAAACCTCTGATTACAACCTCATTTTGCTCGGTTTTAGCGCCCCCCACTGGACATTTCACTTGGAAACTGCAACCAAGCACATCATTTCAGCTGCAATGGTTCCGGCTGGTTATAGTGCCACCAATAATGCAAGGTGGCATCGTCTCGCAGAATACACAGCATGCATTAGGCCTTCCATGACTAAACATTTTTTACACGAAATTCCATAATGTGAAACGCTCCTGTTTAAATGTTACTCAGTTATTTCAAGTACCATCACATATGATTTGTAAGTGCAAGTTACTGTATAAACTGAACCGTTTAAGTTAGATTTACTCACTTTAATCAATGAGCGCATTTACATGTGCGTTCTTATGCTCAATAAGCCGACAACGTGTGATATCATGTAAACGCATCGAGCGACATCACTTTATCTGT
>JAVLUX010000001.1:42206404-42208904 GCA_032164185.1 Moxostoma hubbsi
TGAGATCAGCAAATGCAACTCAGGTATAATGACATTAAAATAGATCGGCTGGTATTAAAGATACGTCGTCAATAATGTTCAAAAATCAATATTGTGCAACACAGAGCCCGTGTAATCCATCGACGAGGTTTATTGCATCGGATTCTACTGACAGAAGGGAAAATAATGGCCGTGTTTTTGCTGCAATTGTAGCCAGTAAACAAGCCCGACTGATGAACACTGACAGATGATGATATTAAATACATGCACAATTAAATCAAATAAAGTCATTTATATTTATTTATTCTAGAAATATCACTTATGAGCACAATATTTTTAATGAGAATATGCTGGAGATTACACATAGATGACAGCTGTCCTGTGAGATCTGTCGCTGTTGGATTTATTAATTGTTAGTTAATAAATGTAATTCACTATTTTGTGTGAAAATATTTTGAACGAGACTTTATAAGTAACAGCCACATAAATATAATTATTTATTTCATGTTTTCAATCATTGACCTTTTGTTTATTGTAATTGTACTTTAGTTTTGTACTGTTGTGTGTGTACATGTGTATTCAGCGTTTGTGTACTTACAGTATTTGGTGTGTGTGTGTTTGAGTGTGTGTGTATATTGAGGTGTTGTGCGTCTGCTGTGTTCCTCTTCACAGTTTGATTTGGTTTCACCTTGAATGCAGCACATGGTATTGATTCAGTAGAGCTCACACTCACACACACACACACACACTCACACACACACACACACACACACACACTCACACACACACTCTCTCACTCACACACACACACACACACACACATACTCACACACTCACACACACACAGGGATGATGGATGAATGGATGGTTGGATGGTTAGATGGAGGGATTGATGGTTTGATGGAGGGATGGATGGTTAGACAGATGGATGGTTTGATGGAGGGATGGATGGATGGATGGATAGTTGGATGGATGGTTCAATGGAGAGATTGATGGATGGATGGAAGGATTGATGGATGTTAGATGGAGGGATTGATGGATAGATGGAGGGATGGATGGATGGATGGATGAATGGATGGTTAGATGGATGAATGGATGGTTAGATGGATGAATGGATGGTTAGATGGAAGGATGGTTAGATGGAGGGATGGATGGATGGATGGATAGATAGTTGGATGGATGGATAGATGTTAGATGGATGGATGATTCGATGGATGGATGGATGGATGGATGGTTAGATGGAGGGATGGATAGTTAGATGGACGGAAGGATAGATGGATGAATGGATGGTTGGTTGGATGGATGGATGGAAGGATGGTTAGATGGAGGGATGGATAGTTAGATGGACGGAAGGATAGATGGATGGTTGGATGGATGGATGGAAGGATGGTTAGATGGAGGGATGGATGGTTAGATGGAGGGATAGATGGATGAATGGATGGTTAGATGAAAGGATGGATGTTTGGAAGGATAGATGTTAGATGGATGGATGGATGGATGAATGGTTAGATGGAGGGATGGATGGAAGGATAGATGGATGGATGGATGGTTAGATGGAGGGATGGATGGTTAGACAGATGGATGGTTGGATGGATGAATGGTTAGATGGAGGGATGGATGGAAGGATAGATGGATGGATGGATGGTTAGATGGAGGGATGGATGGTTAGACAGATGGATGGTTGGATGGATGGTTAGACAGATGGATGGATGGATGGATGGTTGGATGGATGGATGGATGAAGGATGGATAGATGGAGGGATTGATGAATGATGGATGGATGTTAGATTGAGGGATTGATGGAAGGATGGATGGATAGATGGATGGATAGTTGGATGGATGGATGGATAGATGATAGATGTTGGATGGATGGATGGTTAGATGGAGGGATGGATAGTTAGATGGATGGAAGGAAGGATGTTAGATGGAGGGATTGATTGATGGATGGAAGGATAGATGTTGGATGGATGGATGGTTGGATGTATGGTTAGATGGAGGGATGGATATTTGGATGGATGGATAGATGGATGGATGGATGTTAGATGGAGGGATCGATGGATGGATAGATTTTAGATGGATGGATGGATGGATGGATGGTTAGATGGAGGGATCGATGGATGGATAGATTTTAGATGGATGGATGGATGGATGGATGGATGGATGGGTGGTTAGATGGAAGGATTGATGGCTGGATAGATTTTAGATGGATGGATGGATGGGTGGTTAGATGGAGGGATTGATGGATGGATAGATTTTAGATGGATGGATAGATAGATGGATGGATGGGTGGTTAGATGGAGGGATCGATGGATGGATAGATTTTAGATGGATGGGTGGTTAGATGGATGGAAGGAATGATGGATGGATGGATGGTTAGATGGATGGATGGATGAATGGGTGGTTAGATGGATGGAAGGAATGATGGATGGATGGATGGTTGGATGGATGGATGAATGGGTGGTTAGATGGATGGAAGGAATGATGGATGGATGGATGGATGGATGGATGGGTAGTTAGATGGA
>JAVLUX010000001.1:42218904-42221404 GCA_032164185.1 Moxostoma hubbsi
CAATTTTATCGACAAAAAGTGTTTCCAAACCAGTTTTTCGCGACATTTGATGTATCGACATAGAGTTTATGCGCTTGAGGTAAACAGAAAAATATTATGTCGCACATTTGCGACATTTTTAGCGATGTGTTTACATCAGCTTTATTTTGATGCGCTAAAATGTTTTTCGTCCATCCTTGGATGGAGACGTAGTTATTGTAAAGGAACCGGCTTGACAATATAAATAATAGTTTAATATAAAACTGAACCAAAAAGACACACACAGGTGACGGACAGCTGCCCGTAACACTCTCTCTGTTGCACTGCCATCTCCGGTCGGCCTTTATCCCTCTCAAGGGCTAATTAGCCTGATTAGGGGCCTGGTGTGCGGAATCACGACCCGGCCTCGCCCTGCCACATTCCTTCCTCGTTCTCTCAGGCCAGGGAGCCCCCGGCATGACGTACACCCCCCCCTTTTCCCTGGGGAGGGCCGTGCCTTCCACCCCGTCTGCCGGCAGGTCATACACGTCTACCTGGATGAGGGAGCGCCGGTTCTCCAATATGCCGTAACTTGGACCTCAGCAACTCCTCCACCCTCTAATGGACGATAGCCACAACTTCCCCAGACGGATTGGAGGTAGACCTCCGGCCCCTGGCGAATGGAACACCCCGCCGCGTTTTTGGTGGATAGTAGGGGTCTCCCCCGCTGCCCCTAGCGGCGGTAACCGCTCCAGGCGGTTGGTTAGGAGCCCCTCCTCCCCTCGCAATCGGCGGCCGTCCAGTGAATGGCCGCGGCTGCTCCATTGGGGTGTACGGTAGTGGCGAGGACTGTCGCACTGCCATCTTCGGTTGGCCTCTTCCATCTCGAGGGCTAATTAGCCTGATTAGTGGCTGGGTGTGGGGAATCACGACCCGGCTCCGCCCTCCGCCCTGCCACAGTCATCAGTTTATCATGAAATGCCACACTGTTAAACATGATGACCTCCTGAAAGGACAATAAGCCTTAATTACCTTAGAAATTGGATGAATGCTCAATAGCGCCACCTTCAAACATTCAACGATGTGCGCTTTACGCTACGTTTCACCTACACGTATGAAAATCGGTACACATGTGTAACGTGCCAATACCTAAAGAAAAGTCTCTTGGACCCATACCCTACACTCAACAGGAAGTCAGCCATTTTGATTTAGCTCTTCAATTTTTGCTCCGTTTTTGCCATTTCCTGGCCTTGTACTTCAACAAACTTCTTCTAGAGATTTCATCAGATCTACTTCATATTTGGGTTTACTGATCTAAAGGCCTTGGCGATGCTAAATTGCGAAGCTTTGGTGAAGTTTTGGAAGACTGGTCATCCCCACCGCCTTTGACCTGAGAAGAGACAGGATGGGAAAAACAACAATAAAAAACAAAATAGGCGAGGGAAAAGGCTAACACGGAGAGAGAGAGAGAAGTAGCTCACTCTCCGGTTCTCTGATATGTCGTCGCGTGGTCCCCGATCACTCCTCCACACTCTCAGGCAGACGACAGCCGCTCTTCCCTGGGCGGACCGGAGTCAATCCTCCGACCCCCAGCGGACAGAACGCCCCTCCACGTTCCCTGCGACCCTTGAGGACAGTCCTCTGGCCCTGGCAGCGGCCCTACTGATCCAGGTAGTCGTAGAGTCACTTCCTTCCTCCCCTCGCGGACAGCGGTCTTCTCTTGACCCCTCCACGTTTCTGGGGGATGGCAGGGCACTCCTCCACCCCTGGCAGCGTCTCCATTGCTCCTGGCGGTCCGAGAGTCCAGTCCCCACTCGCCCCGCTTCCAGGCGGTCGGGCTACTCCGTCACCCGGCGGATGGCAGCAGCGCTCCCCTGGGTGGATGCCAGTGTCGAGGACTCTCCCCGGGTTTCGGCACCAATGTAGGGGGGTTAAGATGGGCAAGGAGGCGGCGAGATCCGGCATGACAATATAAATAAAGTTTAATGATAAACTTAAACAAAAACGTAAACGCATACAGGACAGCTGCCTGTAATTCTCTCTCTCTCTAACTGTCGTCACCGACCGAGTTAGATGATTAAAGGTAACCTGTGGGGGTGTGTGTGTGTGTGTGTGTGTGTGTGTGTTAGTGTGCGTGTGTGGGTGTGTGTGTGTCTGCGCACACGTTGTGATGTGATGTGTGTGAGCAACTCCATTGTCCCGACACGTGCATTATAAAGGGTGTGTGATGGTTTGACTATATTTCTCTGTTTAGCATCTCAATGGGTTTGCCTCTGAGCCCAGCCGCTGATTCCGCTCGATCAGCCCGTCACGCCCTCTCTCTGATCGCCACGGCACGACCGCCCGCCTTCATCACCACCATCGCAAGAGAGGTGAAAAACACACACACACACACACACACACGCGCGCGCAAACTCAATATACTCCAAAACACAATTCTTCATTCTTCGTGTGTGTGTGTGTGTAGGTTCACAGACACACAGCGATACAGTCACAGGGTTCTCAGTCGCAGCAGAACATTCACACCACCACACTTGCACGA
>JAVLUX010000001.1:42226404-42228904 GCA_032164185.1 Moxostoma hubbsi
TCTACCTTTGATCTGTGAAGTGGACAGCCGGACTACAGCAGTCTACTGCATTTACTAATTACTACTACATTGTGTGTGTGTGTGTGTGTGTGTGTGTGTGTGTGTGTGTGTGTGTTGTGCTGATTCCCTTATGTTACACAGCTCTTCACAATAGAGCGCAACAGTCCTGTTCCAGAAGTAAAACCACCAAATATTTTCTCCAATAGATATTTTATGATATCTTTTAAGACAGACCTATCGTGTACTATCTATAGTATATACTTCTGTTGAAGCCTTAAAATAAAATTTAAAAAACATGTGAGGCCCTACACTTCCCACGATCTTGAGCAGAAACGATCGACCGCCATCAAAGAATCGCAGCAAACAAAGTGCGGCAAAAGAGCTCTGCGGCGATCGCCCACTCCCATGATGCACTGTGATTGACGCATCTCTCCCTTTGAAATTAAATTAAAATATTTAGTTTCCAAACATCTAATAAATAACTTTAAATTATTAAAAATGTATAATTTTCCATAGTTTTTCATTCGAATGCTTCACGGGATTGTAGTTCATTCCCTCATTAAAGACGTTAAATACGTTAAATACAGTCTTGTACCTTTTTGTCTAATAAGTGAGCGACTCC
Source organism: Moxostoma hubbsi (assembly GCA_032164185.1). Classification (NCBI taxonomy): domain Eukaryota; kingdom Metazoa; phylum Chordata; class Actinopteri; order Cypriniformes; family Catostomidae; genus Moxostoma; species Moxostoma hubbsi. The sequence goes on from JAVLUX010000001.1 coordinate 42,227,027, forward strand.
AGCCAGGTCTCCTTAGCAACCAAATTGGCCCGGTTGCTAGGGAGGGTAGAGTCACATGGGGTAACCCCCTCGTGGTCGCTATAATGTGGTTCTCGCTCTCGGTGGGGCGCGTGGATGCCGCGGAGAATAGCGTGCTACGTCTCCACGGTAACGCGCTCAACAAGCCACATGATAAAATGCGCGGATTGATGGTTTCAGACGCGGAGGCAACTGAGATTCGTCCTCCACCACCCGGATTGAGGCGAGTCACTACGCCACCGCGAGGACTTGGAGCGCTTTGGGAATTGGGCAGAAAAAGGGGAGAGAAAAAAACAGGGGCGTGCTAACGAGGAGGCTAAAGGCTACAGTCCCTAGCGTCAGATGCTAGTGTGCCTCTTGAGGCCACGGGTGTGAGGTTTAGAGGCTGTAGCCTCATTAGCGCGCCCGCCTCCCATGCCAGCTGATGCTGATTCGAACACGCAGGTTCAGTTTGAGGTCAAGCGCCAGAGCCGTGGGCTAATGGTTAGCACATACTTAGCCATGGTGCTCAAGATGTCTCTTATCACGGGATGTAGGCGTCTTAATATGTGCCTGTTGTTTTTTTTTTCCCCCCAGCACATCCACGGGCATAAAGGGCCTATAACGGCCGTTTCCTTCGCGCCAGATGGCCGTTACCTCGCCACCTACTCCAACGCTGATAGTCACATCTCCTTCTGGCAGGTAAACAACACCGACCTCCAGTTATGTGTGTGCGCGCACGTGCATAAGAATGTCCTTCCGTCTAATGTATCATTATTATAAGGGTAAGCCAGGCCATCTGAAGTATGTGTTTGCTAATGAATTCTCAAACCCTCCAGGGTCTTCAGATGTTCCGGGCTGCCACCGCTCGGTTGCCCAGGCTGTTCTGAGGGCGACTGGGTGTCTAAAGCGTGTTTGTGTGTGTTTGTTTGTGTCTTGGAGGATTTGTAGGCTTGTACAACTAATGTGCATGCCCATTCTAGAGTTGATTGACAGGCGAGGTCTGGATCTAACAGGTGATTGGCTCTTTTACCTGTAAGGCGGGACTTCCTTTCTACATCCATTGACCATTGGCTCATTTTAATAGATATGGCACGTCTCTGTTTAATGTATACTTTGTGAGGAACAGACATAAAGACTGAAACGGCAAATGTTGTCAGTCACTTACAGTTTTCTTCCTGTAGGGGGCGCTTGACGATTTTCATCCTCATTTAAATCTTTATATCTCATTGGAGACATTTTTTACACTGGATTGTTATTTTAATTAAAATGAACAATTGCAAGGATTCATACCTGTAAATGTAAATCCTCAACCATTAATAATAAATGACTTTTATTGGTCCAAACTGGTCAGCACTGAGGAAATTACTATGTGACGTCACCATCTATGCGCTGCTTCAATGTTCTGGACAATAATTTACACCTGATTAATGGTACTGAAAAAATGTAGGGATCATTAACAATATATTTTTATAGCATTTATTAATCATTGTTAATGTTAGTTAAAAAAATACAATTGTTCATTGTTAGTTCATAGTTCTTTAATGTTAACAAATGTAACTAGATTTTAAAAATGTATTTGTATATGTTGTAAACGTATTGTTCATATTAACTAATGTTATTAACTAATGTCAACAAATGGAAACTTATTGTAACCTTACGTTGGTAACACTTTACAATAAGGTTCCATTTGTTAACATTTAATAGCGGAATTCCTAGAGAAGAACTACACTACCCATGATCCTTTGGGGAAATCTATCTGTCAATCAATCAGCGAATTCCAGTGAACAAAGTGCACCAAAAGAGCTCTGCAGCGACCGTCCAGTCAGATAACGCAAACGCACACTCCCTACACTCTCAAACTACATATATATATATTAA
>JAVLUX010000001.1:42238904-42253904 GCA_032164185.1 Moxostoma hubbsi
CATATTCACGTCCCATGACTTGACCGTCGATCTGTAATTTGGCCGATATTCACGTCCCATGACTTGACCGTCGATCTGTAATTTGGCCGATATTCACGTCCCATGACTCGACTGTTGATCGGTAATATTGCCGATATTCATGTCCCATGACCTGACCGTTGATCGGTAATATTGCCGATATTCACGTCCCATGACTCGACCGTTGATCGGTAATATTGCCGATATTCACGTCCCATGACTCGACTGTTGATCGGTAATATTGCCGACATTCATGTCCCATGACCTGACCGTTGATCGGTAATATTGCCGATATTCACGTCCCATGACTCGACTGTTGATCGGTAATATTGCCGATATTCATGTCCCATGACCTGACCGTTGATCGGTAATATTGCCGATATTCATGTCCCATGACCTGACCGTTGATCGGTAATATTGCCGATATTCACGTCCCATGACTCAACCATTGTTCGGTAATTTGGCTGATATTCACATCCCATGACTCGACCGTCGACACGCTGCTCCTTTAAGACTTTAGCAGCACTGTCATGAGTGTGGGTAATACTGGCATAGTGTTGTAAGAACACAAGCTTGATTCAGCAGTTAAGAATCATGCAGCAGGAGAGATATGGCGAATGTAAAAAGTTTGTGTACTGTACTGTTAATGTGGCCCGAAAGATTGAAGTTGAAATCGCTGCCGAAGTACTGAGTTAAGGGTCTGAGTTAAGGGTCATTGTCAAATTTGCAAACTTATCAAAAATTTGGTTTTTGCTTTTTCATTATGGGCTGTGGTGTAGATTGATGTGAATTTTTTTTTTTATTGAAAGTATTTTAGCATAAGGCTGCACCAACACACTCTCATGAAATTTCATATTCATATACATTTACGAGTTGGCTATTTCGTATGGTCTCCAATGATTAACCGGGGATAGAAATAGAAATCGTAATTATCAACGAATAAAAACGATAGATGTCAATGGGAAAACCCGACAATGATGGGGGGAAAAATGGTTTTACATTAGTTAGATGTTATCTGACCAGAACCACCCTTTGGTAACATCCTTATTTGGAAAACATTTTTCAATTGCAAATGATTTAAGATGATAACTGGACAATTTGGACAATAAACTGAGTGTCAGGAGGAATGCCAATATGTCCGCAGATGTTTGTAAAATTTTTCTGTCTTTTGATGTGCGAGTTTCTCTTTGATGCTGCGGTCAGTTCAGCGGGGGCTCAGGGGGCACGTGGAGAACGGGCTTTATGACTGGCAGATGTCGCTCGGAGGCTTTAAAGCGGTCTGTAATCCTATTTGCCCACTGAAAGGATCTTTAACGACCTGAGTGCGCTTGCAAAATGGTAAAAGTCACTGAGGCGACAGCTTGGCGTTTTAAAACCTGTCATTACCAACACTTTGCCAAAAGGTTAAAGAACATTGGATCACTTGCACTGGACTCTTTGCCTGAAGACATTTTTAAATGTAAACTACATCTTTAACACAGTTACATATTTTACCTCAAAGTGCGTAAAGTGTTATAATAATTTATTTTTTGTGCACATAAAGAGAGATTAATATTGATGCTTTACATTTTGTTTTGTTTTGGGCAACAGTTGACAAATTTGAAATATTTAAAATATTTATATTAAATAATACTTTTATATTGTAACAAACTTTGAATAAATAGTGACCAGTTGCAGCATCTTAAATATTCGCTTTTGCTCGTAAATGATGTTACATAAAATGGCATGTTATATTTTAACTGCTAGGTTTTGTTGTTGTTGTTGTTGTTGTTTGTCTAATAATTATTATTTAATGACTGTGAAAGGTCAGAACAATGCATCTTTAAATAGCTACATATTTCAACTTCAAAATATACATTATACATTTGTGTTATAATAGTTTTTTTTGTTTATATAAAGAGAGAGATTATAAGTTTGAAAATAATTTTCTGTGATTGTTTAAATTCCTTCACACGTGTGTGGGAGCGAGCGCGGCAACAGCTGGCTGATCACATCACAGGCCACAGACAATACCCGGACTCACTTATTATTATTCTTGGGGATTTTATCAAGGCAAAGCTCACATGTGAACTGCCCAAATAAAGACAGAAATACTCTGGATCATTGCTTCACTACAACAAAGGATGCATATCGCTCTGTCCTTCAAGCATTTTTGGGACTCTCTGATCACTATCTGGTTCATCTTCTTCCGATCTACAGGCAGAAACTTAAATCAGCTAAACCTGTAGTCAAAACTGTAAAGAAAGGGACCAATGAAGCAGAGCTGAAACTACAAGCCTGCTTTGTCTGGATAAAAGTGTCTGCCAAATGCATAAATGTAAATGTAAATATCCATATTTTATTAATATTCTTTAACATTGTCCTACCTCTTCTGCAATACATTACATCACCTGTACATAACTGTATATCTATATATAAAATATTCGAACAACATCATTGCTCTATTGTATATTTCTTGTTTTTTATGTCACTATATGTATATACACTACCGTTCAAAAGTTTGGGGTCACCCAAACAATTTTGTGTTTTCCTGAAAAGTCACACTTATTCACCACCATACGTTGTGAAATGAATAGAAAATAGAGTCAAGACATTGACAAGGTTAGAAATAATGATTTGTATTTGAAATAAGATTTTTTTTACATCAAACTTTGCTTTCGTCAAAGAATCCTCCATTTGCAGCAATTACAGCATTGCAGACCTTTGGCATTCTAGCTGTTAATTTGTTGAGGTAATCTGGAGAAATTGCACCCCACGCTTCCAGAAGCAGCTCCCACAAGTTGGATTGGTTGGATGGGCACTTCTTGCGTACCATACGGTCAAGCTGCTCCCACAACAGCTCAATGGGGTTCAGATCTGGTGACTGCGCTGGCCACTCCATTACCGATAGAATACCAGCTGCCTGCTTCTGCTCTAAATAGTTCTTGCACAATTTGGAGGTGTGTTTAGGGTCATTGTCCTGTTGTAGGATGAAATTGGCTCCAATCAAGCGCTGTCCACTGGGTATGGCATGGCGTTGCAAAATGGAGTGATAGCCTTCCTTATTCAGAATCCCTTTTACCCTGTACAAATCTCCCACCTTACCAGCACCAAAGCAACCCCAGACCATTATATTACCTCCACCATGCTTAACAGATGGCGTCAGGCATTCTTCCAGCATCTTTTCATTTGTTCTGCGTCTCACAAACGTTCTTCTTTGTGATCCAAACACCTCAAACTTGGATTCATCTGTCCACAACACTTTTTTCCAGTCTTCCTCTGTCCAATGTCTGTGTTCTTTTGCCCATCTTAATCTTTTTCTTTTATTGGCCAGTCTCAGATATTGGCTTTTTCTTTGCCACTCTGCCCTGAAGCCCAGAATCCCGCAGCCGCCTCTTCACTGTACATGTTGACACTGGTGTTTTGCGGGTACTATTTAATGAAGATGCCAGTTGGGGACCTGTGAGGCGTCTGTTTCTCAAACTAGAGACTCTAATGTACTTATCTTCTTGCTCAGTTGTGCAACGTGGCCTCCCACTTCTTTTTCTACTCTGGTTAGAGCCTGTTTGTGCTGTCCTCTGAAGGGAGTAGTACAGACCGTTGTAGGAAATCTTCAATTTCTTAGCAATGTCTCGCATGGAATAGCCTTCATTTCTAAGGACAAGAATAGACTGTCGAGTTTCAGATGAAAGTTCTCTTTTTCTGGCCATTTTGAGCGTTTAATTGACCCCACAAATGTGATGCTCTAGAAACTCAATCTGCTCAAAGGAAGGTCAGTTTTGTAGCTTCTGTAACGACCTAAACTGTTTTCAGATGTGTGAACATGATTGCACAAGGGTTTTCTAATCATCAATTAGCCTTCTGAGCCAATGAGCAAACACATTGTACCATTAGAACACTGGAGTGATAGTTGCTGGAAATGGGCCTCTATACACCGATGTACATATTGCACCAAAAACCAGACATTTGCAGCTAGAATAGTCATTTACCACATTAGCAATGTATAGAGTGTATTTCTTCAAAGTTAAGACTAGTTTAAAGTTGTCTTCATTGAAAAGTACAGTGCTTTTCCTTCAAAAATAAGGACATTTCAGTGTGACCCCAAACTTTTGAACGGTAGTGTATGTTTAAATGTATATGTATGTATGTATATATGATTGCATTCTCTTTGCACTGGAAGCTTCTGTCACCATGACAGATTACTTGTGTGTGTGTGTGTGTGTGTGTGTGTGTGTGTGTGTGTGTGTAAGCATTCTTGGCAATATAGCTCATTCTGATTCTAATATTGTCAGGATGATGTTGTGACTGACAGCAGGGGGCGGAGCTGAACACAGTTTGGTTTGTGCCCCCTCTGTCAGGGTTGTGACCTCCACGCGTGGGGTCATATTTCATTAGCATACTGGCCACTCCTCTAACAGACCTCAGTGAGGGCCATCCACTACTGAGAACCATTTTGTGTGTGTGTGTGTGTGTGTGTGTGTGTGTGTGTGTGTGTGTGTGTGTGAGAGAGAGAGAGAGAGAGAGAGACAAAGAGAGAGACAGAGAGAAAAAGAGCAAAAGAAGAGGAGAAAGTTAAGGATGCACTGATATTCACATTTTGATATTGATAGCCGCTTAATTTTATGATGTGGCCGACATTATAAATCTGTTATATGTGCATGATTCAAGTTACAAATCATTTAAATAACCTGATCTCAAGAAAATTATTTGACTGTGGCATAATTTTTGCAGAATGTCATTACGTGGTCAACAGTCAACAGTTCTGATGTCCACCGTGTGGCACTAAAAGCTAGTCAAATGCTCTCCCAAACAGATGAGGTTTTCAAGGTTAATGCGCTATCGAGTTCTGCATCGACAAATCTGACCTCCCTACCTTCAACTCAAACCTAACCGACAGTGTCAAAAAAGTAAATGTGAGATTAAAAACTTGTATGACACTTTTGGCTCACGTGTGGACTCGTGTGCTCTTCAGGACTCATACCCCGCTCTGTTGAATCACAAGTGCTATCAGTTGAGCTTCCACGCAATTTGATCACACTTGAACAAGCTTGTAGTTGCAGTTGGTTTGGAAATGTTAAGTCAGCGGTCAGGGCCGCTGCCAGGGGCGGAGGAGTCCCCTTCCAGCCGCTGAAACGTGGCAGGGCGTTCCGTCCGCCAGGGGCTGGAGGACTGCCTCCGATCCACCCGGAGAGGCACGGCTGTCGTCCGTTTGAGGGTGGAGGAGTGGACTTTGTGTCCTTTGTTTTAAGTTCATTATTAAAACCTTATTTTATTCATATGTACAATTATATATATGGATATCATTCCATGAGCTCGGGTATACTTCAGTAAACCTTTGTCAGTCAACGCCATGCACCTCAACAGATGCAGGTTAAGGATTTACTATGCAAAGGAGAAGCCGTACATCATCACTGTCCAGAAGCTCCACTGACTTCTCTGGGATCTGTCTCATCTGAGATGTGAAGTAGTACAGTGGAATCACGTTTTGTGGTCTGAGTCCACATTTCAAAGCTCACATGATCTCCGGTACAAAGAGAAAAGAACCATCCAAGCTGATGTCAGCATCAGGTCCAAAAGCCAGTGTCTGTCATGGTGTGTCAGAGCCCATGGCATGGGTAACTTGCCCATCTGTGAGGGCACCATTAATGCAGAATGATATGTAAACATTTTGGAGCAACATATGCTGCCATCCAGATTCTGTCTTTTCCAGGAACATTCCTACATTGTCCAGCAGGACAATGCCAAATTGTCCCAAACATTCCCAAACAGCTCAGATTAAAAATGTTTTTTACAGCATTAATATAGCTGGAAAGGACAATAGCTGGGCTTAGTGACTAAAGTTTTTCACCATTATCTTTGTCATGATAGAGTGTATTTATTTATAACCTGTGTTACCAACACAAGACCACAGATGCAACCCCGACTCTACTTCCTCTGCCAACTCAAGGGTCAAGAGGCAAAGTTGAGAGGTCAAAAGATCTTGGATGGGGGTGGGGTAAGTTAAAACGATGCCCTTCCCCTCCTTTGCATCTAACCTCTAAATGAACTGTAATCCCATCATACTCGAGTGAAGAGTGCAGGGGTCAGTTCTGCTCTCCATCAGGGGGCGTGGATTTCAGATGCTCTTATTTAGGAATCATTGCTTGAGAACCTTTCCTGGATGTTTTCTAGTTAACGCTGGGTTCATCTGTGCATGTGAGTCTATTGACTACTGTGGCTATTTTCGAGTCTTATTGGAATTCACTCTATTATCGGGACACAGCGTGCAAAACTCATCAATCACATTTTTGTGCAAAATATTATTTATCGTTTTTCCAGGCTGATTGTTGAGCATGCAAATGGGTGTTATGACAGTGTAATTACTTACTGGATGTTTTAATCACTACGGCATTTTACCTCAAAGTCAAACTAGTGAAAATGCTTTTTAATGGCCTGTGCTCTGAATATGAGGAATAAGAGCAGACTCTAATGAATAGATCCAAAGCTTTTCATTGCAATGGACAGGTTCAGACAGACTGAATAGAGGGCAACGGTCTGGTTCCGGAAGTAAACATCTAATACATTTTCTCCAATGGCGAATCGACAGCTGAAAAAGTTGGTTTCTGTAGAAGCTCTTGAGAGAGTGGGAGGTGAGGGGGCTTAAGTTTGCATCCATTGCATTGAAATCATGGGCTCTGGGACAAGATATTTGTCTTCAGGGGGTCTTTAAAGTGAACATATATCTTGCTGGATGCAGTCAGATGGAGGTGACACAGCTAAAAGCACCAATGTCGTTACTGTGTTGAGTTCAGAATCGCTCTCCGTCCTCTTGGCATCTTAACTATAAAGCTGCACTTAAGTCTGAAAAATGCACTTCCTTCATAAGACCGGCGAGAGACAGACAGCAGGCTTCTCTCTCAGTGAATTATTCATCCAGGTATCAAGCACACAGCTGCCACAGTTCAACGGGCAACAGGAAACAACAGGACATAAGGATCCTTATTGTTGTCTATTACACTTTGCCTTGGCTAATGGTGCTCTAGATATTGTCTCTCTCTCTCTCTCTCTCTCTCTCTCTGTGACTGTGGATGAGTACGACATCCTTTGGGCCTCTCTACAGGTTAAAAGTGAAATGCCACGTTGGCAATTATCTCCCCTCAGCAACCACACATGTACACTTGTAGTGACTCTCCCGGTGTCTGAGGGGTGTGTCTCTCTCTCTCTCTCTCTGTCGCACTACCATCTTCGATCGGCCTTTATCCCTCTTGAGGACTAATTAGCCTGATTAGGGTCCGGGTGTGTGGAATCACGACCCGGCTCTACCCTTCGCCATGCCACATTCCTCCCTCATTCTCTCAGGCCAGGGAGCCCCCGGCATGACGTACATCCCCCCCTTCTTCCCCGTCTGCCAGCAGGTCATCCCCGTCTACACGCCATAACGGCAATCGTGCCAAATTAAAAAAACTTTTTTGAAAAAAGGGAGGGAAAGGTCAACACGTTTCAACACCAAAAGGCTCCGGCAGTGGGAGAGAGAAAAAAATAACACTTACTCGCTTGGTCCTCTGCCACTCCTCCACCCTCTAATGGACGACAGCCACGCCTCCCTGGGAGGATCGGAGGCAGTCCTCTGGCCCCTGGCGGACGGAATGCCCCGCCGTGTTCCGGTGGATGGAAGGGGTCTCCTATGCACCTGGCAGCGGCCCTGACTGCTCCAGGTGGTCGGTTGGGAGCCCCTCCTCCCTAGCGGTCGGTGGCCGTTCCTCCGCTCTCAAGCGGCCGGGCTCCTTCGTCCCCCGTTGAATGGCTGCGGCTGCTCCATTGGGGTGGATGGTAGTGGTGAGGACTCTTCCCGGGTTTCGGCACCAGTGTAAAGGGATTGATGGAAAGGAGGAGGTGAGAACCGGTTTGAGAATATAAATAATAGTTTAATAAGCAACTGAAACAAAAAGACAAACACACACAGATGTCGGACAGCTGTCCGTAAATCTCTCTCTCTCTCAGTCGCACTGCCGTATTCGGTCGGCCTTTATCCCTTTGAGGGCCAGGTGTGTGGAATCACGACCGGCTCCGCCCTCCGCACTCCGCCCTCCGCCCTCCACCCTCCACCCTCCACCCTCCACCCTGCCACAACTTGGAAAATGTCTCTGCCCCTCTACTAAGCAAATCTACAGCATGAAACACAGCATGACCAGTGTAGACCAATTCATAAACGTGTGACTCTTATGAGTCAGTTCTTTTGAATCTTCAATGGAAAACATACAGCATGACCAGTGTGTGATATGTCTGATCTCATATCGTTATGATTCCGATCCCTGCTTATGTGCCACTTATGAGGTTCCATCTCGGTTAAGAGGCGTTCACACATACAGCATTTAAATTGCTGACAGTTGTTGAGCATTTTGTGGTTAGCAGGCTTTTTGGATCACTATCTGCGCTCCCATTGGTTATTGCCTCATCGTGTTGTTGCTCTTGTGCAACTTAGTTACACATTTCAACCCGATCTCACAAGAATTTCTCACAATAGAATGAGGTGGTGAAATTATCCCAAAGAGTACAAGTTTATTTGTACGAAATCAAACGAATGATACACCAACCAATGGGAGATGCTTCCTTCCCGATGAGGTGTTTGTTCCATGTTAATCCAAAACTGAGTTTTCTTAACTTTAACCTCTATCCCAAACACAATCCCTAAACCTAAACCTAAACATAGAGGGTAACAACTTACTCTACCCTGGCCTTAAACATAACCATAATAATAATGTTACTTTGGGGGACTGGGCAGCTCATCTAGTATTGACGCTGGCTACCACCACTGGAGTCGCTAGTTTGAATCCAGGGTGTGCTGAGTGACTCCAGCCAGGTCTCCTAAGCAACCAAATTGGCCCAGTTGCTAGGGAGGTTAGAGTCACATGGGGTAACCTCCTCATGGTCACTATAATGTGGTTTGTTCTCGATGGGGCGTGTGTTGAGTTGTGCGTGGATGCCACGGTGGATGGCGTGAAGCCTCCACATGCACTACGTCTCCGTGGCAACGCACTCAACAAGCCACGTGATAAGATGCACCGGATGATACTCAGATGCGGAGGCAGCTAGGATTCATCCTCTAAGATTAAGGCGAGTCAATACACCACCACAAGGACTTCAAAGCACATTGGGATTTGGGCATTCCAAATTGGGTGAAAAAGGGGGAACAGAAAAGTGTGAAGTGTTTAGTTGATTTATAGGCCTAAGTTGTACACTTTCCTAACTATTAAGTACAAATTGGTAACTTGTAGTATTGTAATGAATTCTCATGTTGGCTTAAACGCTCATGTCTCAATGTAAGACTTTGAGTCGCTCTGTGTGTTTGAACGCCCTTTTAGAATTTAGAACAACCTTTATAGTAAATGGCGCGGCAGCTCACAAGATTTTGGCACACATCCTGCATGTTTAAGTGCCGTTGCTCCATTTTCTTGAGTGGTAAATTCCCACTCGTGTTCTGATAATACCATCTGCTTGTGTGTTTGCATTGAGGGAGTTTGATCGGGGAGTTTGGCTCGCTTCATCTGTCATAAACACTGATGAGTTTTGTTCTCATTATATGAATATTTCACCAATCTGATAGTGTGTGCAAGCAAGTGAGCAAAACCCAGTGTGTGAGACATCTTCCAGCAAAGGTAGGTATGTGGCGTCGCCATGTTGATCGATCACACGTGTGTTTGTGTGAAGAGGTCTGAAGTATCTGGTTCCTGTTCAGGCCATCTTTGAGCACAGATGCGGTAAACTGCAGATACAGGAAGTATATGGGACCAAAATACTGGAACTTAAACATGAGCATGTACACACACTCAAACATGAGAGGCGACACAATTGACCACTCCAATAAACATGAGTTTAGACTGAATTTGAACCTCCAAGATGATTTAGTTTCACCAGAGATTAAATGGTGACCACATGAACACTGAAAAGGAAAAAGAAAGACGAAGCAAATTCTTCATTAATATTCCTTATCTGTGCTTAAATTCTTAAATTAAAGCTTAAATTAAAGCTCTGAGGAACCTTCAAGGAGGGATTTCCTCATTGAATCAATCTCAAACATTTAAAAGGGCTTTTTTACATTTCTTCCCCAAGAGTTTTGTAGCTTTTATCAGTTGAGGGGAGAATAAGTTCAGTTTTAAACGATGGGTTAAAACTCAACACACATCACCTCTGTCTGCACATCTGTTAAACTCAATTTAAGCCTTTATTCGGGCAGAATTGGAATGTAAATGTACAAACAGGCAATTTATTTTCGACAGGTTCATGTGAGAACTCTGCTCAATGTTGTTTGCTGGCAACTCCCGCGGATCTCACACGGAGGGCTCGTGTCTTGATCGGTATCAGCGGTTGTGTGAACGGAGAGTAAATGAGTACAATATTTCACAGTGTATATGGGGGGGGGGGGTTCGTTTTCATTGTTGATGGGTTTTCGAGCAGGGGGATCTCCAAACAGCATCAATCACCCCCCCCCCCCCCCCAGGCAGTCAAGGGCCCCTGGGCACTGGCCCCAATGGCCCGGTCGGTAATCCATCCCTGCCTAATATTGTGTAGGTCCCCCTCGTTCCCACAAAACAGCACCAACCCGTATCTCAGAATAGTATTCTGGGATTATATTCTGCTCACCATAATTGTACAGAGCGGTTATCTGAGTTACTATAAACCAGGGTGTGACTGGGAAGAGAAATCGGCCCGGGATTTTGCATAGCAACTGGCCCAAAAGTTGAAAGGGGGTGTACGCTGTCCTTTTCTGTTCTGTATAACGCGGCGGCTCATTTTAGCTTATCGCGGGCCATTCGGTCCGTTTCGCGGCCGACCAACTGGCTCGATCGGTTCTCCCGATAGGGTCCGCACCTGATCGGCCCCAAAGTGTGTCGGCCCACTGAGGAAATACCCGGCATGCCAGATTACCAGTCCAGCCCTGCCGTAGACTTTGTCAGTTTTAACCAGTCTGGCCATTCTCTGTTGAACTCTCTCATCAGCAAGGCCTTTCCATCCACAGAACTGCCCCTCAATCTCTTTGTTTTGGCACCATTTGGAGTAAAATCTAGAGACTGTTGTGTGTGAAAATCCCAGAAATACTCAAACCAGCCCGTCTGGCACAAACAATCATGCCACGCTCCAAATCACTGAGATCGCAGTTTTCCCCATTCTGATGGTTGATGAGAATTATTTTTCCCTTTTTCCCTTTTTTGGAATGCCCAATTCCCAATGTGCTTTTAAGTCCTTGTGGTCGCAAAGTGATTCGTAGTGGCGGGGGACAAATCCCAGCGTTTCCATTGAGACATAGCGCATGTGGAGGCTTCGCGGCATCCACGCCCAACTCTCCACGTGCCCCACCGAGAGCGAGAGCCACATTATATCACCCACGAGGAGGTTACCCCACGTGACTCTACCCTCCCTAGCAACCGGGCCAATTTGGATGCTTAAGAGACCTGGCTGGAGTCACTCAGCACGCCCTGAGATTCAAACTAGCGACTCCAGTGGTGGTAGCCAGCATCTTTACCACTGAGCTACCCAGGCCCCAGGGTGATGTGAACATTAACTGAAGCTCCTGACCCTTATCTGCATGATTTTATGCACTGCACTGCTGCCACACGACTGGCTGATTAGATAATTTTTTGAAATATGGCTCTCAAAGGTTTAGCAAAACAAGGGGCGTCTTTACATTCTCAAAGCAGATTAAAAAAACATTTGTAAAACCGTTTGCGGGACGCAACGCTTAACGCTCTTGAGAGAGTGGATTCTCAAAATCCTAAAGTGGAGTTGATTTGTTTTGATAAATACTACTGTTTTCAAGTCTCATATATCGTATACTATAATGAGTTAGTAGGTGATTCTTCATATCACATAAATGGAGCCACGAGAGACAAACACTTTGAGAGACATTTATCGATAATCCGCTTTAAAAAACACCAATGCACAATTGAATTGAATTGACCTCAGCCACACACAAAAAGATGAACAAACTGACAAAATCAAGAGCAGAGAGTTCATCTTTGTTTAATTTTTCCTGGAAAGCGTTTGTGTGTGTGTTGAGTTTCTCTGCACCTGCATTACTTGAGTCCATTAACGGTCTTCTACCTTCCCAAGGATTTGATTTCTGTCCCATAACCAGTGGCTGTGACTGGGCATCAAGTCAGCTCTTTAAGTCCAGACCACCAGATCGATGGCGTTAGCTTTAGTTGCAGTGTTGGGGAAGCTATTTTGAAACTATAGCTTGCGAAGCTACAACCTATTCATCATTTAAAGTGTTGGGTTTAGTGGATGTGTTGGGTTTAGGGGATGTGTTGGGTTTAGGGGTTGTGTTGGGTTTAGGGGATGTGTTGGGTTTAGGGGATGTGTCGGGTTTAGGGGATGTGTTGGGTTTAGGGGGTGTGTCGGGTTTAGGGGATGTGTCGGGTTTAGGGGTTGTGTTGGGTTTAGGGGATGTGTTGGGTTTAGGGGTTGTGTTGGGTTTAGGGGTGGTGTTGGGTTTAGGGGTGGTGTTGGGTTTAGGGGATGTGTTGGGTTTAGGGGTGGTGTTGGGTTTAGGGGTGGTGTTGGGTTTAGGGGTGGTGTTGGGTTTAGGGGTTGTGTTGGGTTTAGTGGTTGTGTTGGGTTTAGGGGATGTGTTGGGTTTAGGGGATGTGTTGGGTTTAGGGGTTGTGTTGGGTTTGGGGGTTGTGTTGGGTTTAGGGGTTGTGTTGGGTTTAGGGGTGGTGTTGGGTTTAGGGGGTGTGTTGGGTTTAGGGGTTGTGTTGGGTTTAGGGGATGTGTTGGGTTTAGGGGTCGTGTTGGGTTTAGTGGTCGCGTTGGGTTTAGGGGATGTGATGGGTTTAGGGGGTAGAATCTATAGTTTGTACAGTATAAAACTCATTACGTCTATGGAAAGTCCTCATAATGAAAGGTAGACCAACATGTGTGTGTGTGTGAATGAGTTGGTGTGTGTGCGTATGTGTGTGTGAATGTGTGTGCGTATGCGTGTGTATCGGGTGTGACTGCCCAGTGAATTGCGTTGGTTAATCTCAAATGAGGAGAGTGTATTGGTCCTTCATGTGAATACAATTAATGATTTAAAAAATAACGTGTGAATTTTTTTTACGTGATTAATCATGCCCCTGGATCATTATAAGCTACTCTGAGAAATTGCCAGTGTGAAACTGCAGATATTTTTTACTTTTGTATGACAAATGACTTGCTTTGTTCCTCATTTGTATGTCGCTGTGGTTAAAAGTGTCTGACAAATGACTAAATGTAAATGTAAAATAAGGGATATCCTTACCATTGAAGAAATACAGGCTTGAAGTACATCCTTAGTGTTTTCAGCAAGGGGCAGTAAGTGCATCTCCAGCTGTTCAGGCGAATGCTGAGCTGAGAGCGGACGAATGGCTGCCGACCGCAAAGGGATAAGGGGCTCCTAACCGACCACCTGGGGCTCCACTCGAGGAATGCCGGGGGAATGTGGCAGGGCGGAGGGCGGAGCCGGGTCGTGATTCTGCACACCCGGCCCCTAATCAGGCTAATCTGACCTCGAGAGGGATAAAGGCCAACTGGAGACTGCAGTGCAACAGAGAGAGGGATTTACGGGCAGCTGTGTGTGTTTGTCTTTTTGTTTAAGTTCCTTATTAAAATATTATTTATATTATCGAGCCAGTTCTCGCCTCCTCCTTTCCATTAATCCCTTACAAGGGGCCTTTCTCAACTAATATTGCTGCATGCAATAAATTGTGATTAATTTGATCATTTAGATTAATTAATCAGCATATTATGTCACTAAATCGCTAAACAAAATGTATAGATTGACAACCCTGATAAAAAGTTGATTTCTGACATGCCAAGTTCTTCAATTAAAAGGCCTGTAAAGGGAATATAAGGGAAAGGAGGAGGTGAGAACCTGCTTGACAATATAAATAATAGATTTAATGATAAACTTAAACAAAAGACACGAATACACATGACGGTTAGCTGACCGTAAATTATCTCTCTCTCGTCACACTACCTTCCACAGTCTGCCTTTATCCCTCTCGGAGGCTTAATTAGCCTGATAAGGGACCGGGTGTGTAGAATCACGACCTGGCCCCACCCTCCGCCCTGTCACAAGGCCATTTTCATCGACTGCCTTACAATTAAATATCGTTGAATGGCGCGAGCTGTGTCAAACTATGTTCTGGGTTCAATTCAAACTCAGTGGCACAAAAATGTATTTCGACTCGTCCCTCCTTTTATATAAAAAAAAGCACAAATCTGTGTTCCAGTGAGACACTTACAAAGGAGGTCAAGGGAATTCAAGGGAAGTCAATGGAAGTCAAGGGAAGTCAAGGGAAGTCCATGGAATTCAAGAGATGTCAATGGAAGTCAATGGAAGTAAAGGGAAGTAAATGGAAGTCAAGAGAAGTAAATGGAAGTCAACGGAAGTCAAGGGAAGTCAATGGAAGTCAAAGGAAGTCAATGGAAGTCAATGGAAGTAAATGGAAGTCAAGGGAAGTAAATGGAAGTCAAAGGAAGTCAAGGGAAGTCAAGGGAAGTCAATGGAAGTCAATGGAAGTCAAGGGAAGTCAAGAGAAGTAAAGGGAAGTCAAGGGAAGTCAAGGGGAGTCAATGGAAGTCAAGAGAAGTAAATGGAAGTCAAGGGAAGTAAATGGAAGTCAAAGGAAGTCAAGAGAAGTCAAGAGAAGTAAATGGAAGTCAAGGGAAGTCAAGGGAAGTCCATGGAATTCAAGGGAAGTCAAGGGAAGTCCATGGAAGTCAAGGGAATTCCATGGAATTCAAGAGATGTCAATGGAAGTCAATGGAAGTAAAGGGAAGTAAATGGAAGTCAAGAGAAGTAAATGGAAGTTGATGGAAGTCAAGGGAAGTCAAGGGAAGTAAATGGAAGTCAACGGAGGTCAAGGGAAGTCAATGGAAGTCAATGGAAGTCAATGGAAGTCAAGGGAAGTCAAGGGAAGTCAATGGAAGTCAAGAGAAGTAAATGGAAGTCAAGGGAAGTAAATGGAAGTCAAAGGAAGTCAAGAGAAGTCAAGAGAAGTA
>JAVLUX010000001.1:42268904-42288904 GCA_032164185.1 Moxostoma hubbsi
CTTGCTCTGACAAACATACACTTAAATTATGATAATTTGAGTTTGGTGTTATTTTGACATGTTGCATTTATGCACAATTATATGACACATTTTCATATTTTTGATGTGTCCATGTGCGGTCTGTGTTTTATGTGCATTGCCTAAACAAATATGATTTTTCTTTATGGGGCAGATTTCATACAACTAGAAATAGCTCATGAATTGTATTTTGGATTAAACATAATAATATTGGATCTGATGATAGTGCAACAGGTTAGCCTCTGACTCTGGCATCACTTTAACTGCAGTGACAATGATGTGGCGACTGTGAAATCTCACCATTGGAAATAGAATGTCGAGATCTAACTGACCATGTGCTAAAGGTCATGCCTGTTCCCATGGGGATGGGCCTTTAGAATCCAGCTGTCTGTCATATCTGTTGCTGAGGAGACGTGAGTGCATGATGGGCCATGTGGAAACCAAGCGAGTCCAATAATTGAATGAAGCCCAGTTCAATGTAACATAAATGTTCTATATTATGTTCACATTTACAGATGCTAGTCGACGAATATATGGCCGGAAATGTCCGAAACCACCCTGGGAATTTCCAGTCGAATTAACTACTTTTTAAAATTCTCATCTTAATCTAAACTGCCCTAGAAATACATCTGTAAATCATTGTTGGCCTCTGCTTACTATCACAGGGCTAGTATTGGACATTTTGAGGGGTAATGAGAATTTGGGCTTTTCCACATGAACCACTTTTGTTCACTTCATTAGAGTTGGCCTGTCTTTCTCTTTGACTTTGTGCCTCCGTTTTGTCCTGTGAAGAATAACGAGTATGCTTTATGCTTGCTTCATATCTCAGAGTATCAGTGGCCTGATGATCTATCCGGGACCACACCTCATTTTCCTCATAAGTGAATTCACTGTATTAGCAGCCGATCTCAGGAAATATGACTTGATCTCTTGAACACACCACAATATTTCAGGGCGGATCTGGCAGGTGGCTGTCAGGCGGCGAGACTTGGGGATAGTTTTCGGTAAAATATTGTCCTCTTCACCGCACACCCCAACACAACCCCAAACAAGCCTGGCATGCGTAGACCGGCCCAGAGCAGCGAGGGGTTAATGAAATGCTGCTCCTTCTTTAATTGAAAAGAGAGAGAGCGTGGCGGCCATGGTCGTGTTCCACACTCCGTTATTGCTGGTAATAAGTGCGCTCTCGGAGATGAACGGTTCACCCGCATGAAGGTTAATGAATATCCACACGTGCTCTGGACATGAGGGTTAACCATTTCTCTCGCTACCTCTGGCCTGCCAGCCCCCAGCCCTCGAGAAACCGTTCCACTGAGGCCTTGGTCAATCGTCTCAAGGAGGACAGGACAAGATATGGGTGGAGATGGGCATAAAGTGACCACAAACCATCTTTTCGTTTGTGAAGCTTTTACCCTACGAAAAGGCTATTTTCACACTTGGTTCAATTGCTTGGTCCAACCCAATTTCGAGTACTTTTTATGTCCGATCTGTTCAATTAAATAGTTCAAATTTCCAACGTGGATGCAAATATGCAAAAAAATAGTACATATGCAGATAAAAATGACCGTTTTTCATTTATGTAACATATATTGGTAACACTTTACAATACGCGTGCGTTAATAATCATTAATTAATGCTTAACTAATGCACAGATAATAGTGAGTTAATGTATGACTCATGATTAACTAAGCATTAATTAATGCTTAACTAATGCACAGATAATAGTGAGTTAATGTATGACTCATGATTAACTAAGCATTAATTAATGCTTAACTAATGCACAGATAATAGTGAGTTAATGTATGACTCATGATTAACTAAGCATTAATTAATGCTTAACTAATGCACAAATAATAGTGAGTTAATGTATGACTCATGATTAACTAAGCATTAATTAATGCTTAACTAATGCACAGATAATAGTGAGTTAATGTATGACTCATGATTAACTAAGCATTAATTAATGCTTAACTAATGCACAGATAATAGTGAGTTAATGACTCATGATTAACTAAGCATTAATTAATGCTTAACTAATGCACAGATAATATTGAGTTAATGTATGACTCATGATTAACTAAGCATTAATTAATGCTTAACTAATGGCCAGATAATACAGAATTAATGTATGAATCATGATTAACTAAGCATTAATTAATGCTTAACTAATGCACAGATAATAGTGAGTTAATGTATGACTCATGATTAACTAAGCATTAATTAATGCTTAACTAATGCACAGATAATAGTGAGTTAATGACTCATGATTAACTAAGCATTAATTAATGCTTAACTAATGCACAGATAATATTGAGTTAATGTATGACTCATGATTAACTAAGCATTAATTAATGCTTAACTAATGGCCAGATAATACAGAATTAATGTATGAATCATGATTAACTAAGCATTAATTAATGCTTAACTAATGCACAGATAATAGTGAGTTAATGTATGACTCATTAAATGTGTAATTGTGGATTAACTCCCTAACAACTTATTATATGAACTAATAATGTTAATTAATGTGTTAATTACCACAATGAGCCAAAGCCATGTATTTGAACTTCCACCCAATACGGGTGCACTAATATGCATTAAAACATGCTTAATTACTGCATTAATACTGAAAATTAATGTATTAATTACAACATTTAAAAAAAAAAAGATATACAAATTATCTCTGCATCCCACTGTTTTTTTCCCCCAAATGTTTTTGGAAACCAATGTTAAATAAACAGCTTTTATAAAGTCCAATGTTGGTCATTAATGATAAATGAGTTCTCAAGTCATGACTTTTTAGGCAGTATTTTGGCTGTATCAGCATTTCTTTAAATTAATTATTAACTAAAGGTTTGCGAAGATATCATTATGTTATGACTTTACTTGTTGAGGCACAATAGCACATGACTATTAACTCATCATTAAGTAATTGTTGTAATTAACATGCATTTTCAGTAATAATGCATTAATTAAGCATATATTAATGCACATTAGTGCACCTGTATTGGGTGGAAGTTCAAATACATGACTTCGGCTCATTGTGGTAATTAACACATTAATTAACATTATTAGTTCATATAATAAGTTGTTAGGGAGTTAATCCACGATTACACATTTAATTAATAGCAATTCATATATGACTTAATATATTAATCAGACAGACTCTTTATTAGTTGCTGATGTGGCAATCATTAATTAATGGCTTAGTTAATCATGAGTCATACATTAACTCAGTATTATCTGGACATTAGTTAAGCATTAATTAATGATTAGTTAATCATGAGTCATACATTAACTCACTATTATCTGTGCATTAGTTAAGCATTAATTAATGCTTAGTTAATCATGAGTCATACATTAACTCACTATTATCTGTGCATTAGTTAAGCATTAAGTAATGCTTAGTTAATCATGAGTCATACATTAACTCTATTATCTGTGCATTAGTTAAGCATTAATTAATGATTATTAATGCACCCATATTGTAAAGTGTTACCCATATATTTTCCCAAATATTGGAAATTGAATATGTACTGTACATATATGCTCAAATATACAAAATATAATTTTATATTTACAGTGTGATCTTATATGGCCATATATCAGATTTCTGAATGGGCGAGGCGTTTCTTTGACCTCTGATTGATTGGTTTATACAACTGTCAATCCAACCCGGTATCACGCCGAGGCGTGAAATAGACACGCCGGTCCACTCGCGGATGCGTGTCTATTTCACGCTTTGCCTCCTCCAGGCGTGTACATGACACGCGCGCGTCTACGTAGAATACCGGCAGGGGGCGATCGTTTCCTCGACGCCAACAACTGTCCGCGCACCAAAGAGGAAGCGATACATCGCGTTCTCCACTTCCGGGTTTATTTTTGTAAATAAATACACTTTTTAAATAAATATATATATATATATATATATATATATATATATATATATATATATATATATATATATATATATATATATATATATATATATTTATATATATATATATATTTATTTGTTTATTTACATCAGCACAAGATACTCGACAGCCCACACACACACACACACACACACACACACACACACACACACGTATAACAACGTTAGGCTACAGCAACGTTAGGATTTCTTCATGAAAGCAGCACTATGTAATGAACCTTTATTTGTCACATATGGTCACAAGTGAAAGTAACCGGCGAAATTGGCCGGCATCCCGCCCGCACGAACGTGCAACGCGACGACAACGGTATCGCTTCCTCTCTGGTGCGCGGAGAGTTGTTGGCGTCGAGGAAACGATCGCCCCCTGACGGTATTCTACGTAGACGCGCGCGTGTCATGTACACGCCTGGAGGAGGCAAAGCGTGACACCAACACGCATCCGCGAGTGGACCGGCGTGTCTATTTCACGCCTCGGCGTGATATCGGGTTGGTCAATCACCAAGTCTCTGATGTCACTGGATCATTTGACAATGTCCCAAAAAGTAGTAATTTTTCTGCTTTATTTATTGGTATCACAGCTGAATTAATTGATTTAAAGTCAAACACTCAAGAGTTGAGTGACGGCCAAAAGAACAATCATGTCTTTAGTTAAAAAATGGGGGTAAAACATGTGTATTAATTGATTTAATTGAGATCACCCAATTTGGAGCTGCTCCATTAACACGTTTGGAGGATTTGGAGGATTATGGAGCAAAACAGCATTGCTATTTAGTTTTACTCATCTAAAAGGTTGATTTGATGGCTTGAGGGGAAAAAAAAGAGCCGCTAATATTACACCACTCCATCTACTGCCATCATTTATTCATGGCCAGAAATGCGCTTGAGACATTAGTAATTACCTTCTTTCTCTTGCAGTTTGACACACAGGCTGTGCTTTAATTTCTGGTGTATAAAACCACTCCATAAGAGGAAATACTTCCTGCCCATTTATTAGCCTCTTCTATTTATTTCCTCGGGTGGATTCCACACCCAATCATTTATTCATGCTACGATTACCATCATCTCCTCATCAGTGCGTCCCAAATGCAGTAGTTCGTCGGACACACACCTTAAAACACTTCAGGGAAGCGCAGAGGTGATGAAGATGATGACGAGGTGACAGAGAGATGGAGAGTGTGAAAACCACTCAGATGGACACATGGGAAGAGTAGCACTTTGGTCTTGCAGTGACACTATTGAAATGATAATGTCTCTTGTTGTTGGTTCTGAGAAGAAAATAGTGTTTAAAAGTTTCTCAACAGAGCTGAAAACTGTTTTGTCTCGCAAAGAAATGAAAAGGTGGTGGCCAGGGGCAGTCCAGCTCCAACAAAAAAAAATGTCTGACTCTTAAATCGAAATGTAAAAAGTATATGTTGGACAGATGGTCTCTTTTTCTGTGTGGGCTGGATGGTTCTTGGTTGGACGTTTGGATCTATTCTGTTAAAGCGTTCAAAATCTCTCCGAGACTCATTTCATCAATGTGTTTCTGTATTTGAGGACAGAAACACCCAGCGCTGGGATGTAGAGTACACCATTAAGTGTCCGGGTGCTCTGGGCAGATCCTCAACACTATCTTACATTTCCTCAGAGAGGAGAGAAAAGCTAACAGGTTTTTATCTGACATACTCGGTGTGATCTCATCTGGGATGAGCTTCTCAATTAAAGATGAATGCAAGAGTGAAATTCCCCTGGTGTTAGGCATGCAACTGCGCTGAAAGATGTGTTTTGACTACTTGCTATGGAGTGTCTCACGTATACTTTGAGTTTTGTGAGGTATAATTTTGCAGACATCTACATTGTTCACCTGGCCAGATCAGCAGTGTCCATCAGCTCAACATGAAAATGATTCCAGATCAGCGGAGGGGATCGGCTAATCTCATGAACTTTTCCAGATAAGCAGTGAGGGTCAGCTGAACACCCAGATCTTTCCATATCAGCAGAGATCATTTCAACATGAAAACATTTCTAGATCAGCAGAAGTGATCAGCTCTGATCTGTGAACTTTTCCAGATAAGCAGTGAGGGTTAGCTGAACACCCAGATCTTTCCAAATCAGCAGAGATCATTTCAACATGAAAACATTTCTAGATCAGCAGAAGTGATCAGCTCTGATCTGTGAACTTTTCCAGATAAGCTGAACACATAGACCTTTTATATCAGCAGAGATGAGCTTACATAAAAACGATCTAAACAAGCAGAGGTGATCAGCTCGATTCATTATATTTTCAAGATCAGCAAGAAATTTCTACATCAGCTCAACATACAGAGCTTTCCATATCAGCAGAGATCAGCTGGACATAAAAATAATTCCAGATCAGCAGAGATGATCAGCTCGATTCCTTTATTTTCAAGATCAGCTCAACGTGAAAGCGATTGCAGTTCATCAGAGGTGATCAGCCCAACTCATTAACTTTTCCAGATCAGCACTGAGGATCATCTCAACACATAGACCTTTCCATATCAGCAAAGATCAGCTCAACATGAAAAGGTTTTCCAGCTCAAATGTAAAAACTATTCTAGATTAGGAGAGGTGATCAGCCCAACTCATTAACTTTTCCAGATCAACTCAAAACACAGACCTTTCCAGATCAGCAGAGATCAGCTCAACCTAAAAACAATTCCAGATCAGCAGAGGGGATCAGCTCAATTCCTTTATTTTCAACATCAGCTCAACATGAAAGCGATTGCAGCTCAGCAGAGATAATCAGCTCAACTCATGAACTTTTCCAGATCAGCAGAGAAGATCTGCTCAACTCATGAACTTTCCAAATCAGCAGAGAGGATCAGCTCAACTCATGAACTTTTCCAGATCAGCAGAGAGGATCAGCTCGACTTGTTAACTTTACCAGATCAGCAGAGAGGATCTGCTCAACTCATGAACATTTCCAGATCAGCAGAGAGGATCAGCTTGATTTGTTAACTTTACCAGATTAGCACTGAGGATCAGCTCAACTCATGAACTTTTCCAGATCAGCAGAGAGGATCAGCTCGACTTGTTAACTTTACCAGATCAGCAGAGAGGATCAGCTCAACTCATGAACTTTTTCAGATCAGCAGAGAGGATCAGCTTGACTTGTTAACTTTACCAGATCAGCACTGAGGATCACCTCAACACAAAGACCTTTCCATATCAGCAAATGTGAAAACTATTCCAGATCAGCAGAGGTGATCAGCTCGACTCATGAACTTTTCCAGATCAGTTTAACACACCAACCTTTCAGTATCGGCAGATATCATCTCAACGTGAAAATTAATCCAGATTAGCTCGACATGAAAACCATTCCAGATTAACACATTAACTTTTCCAGATCGACAAAGAGGATCAGTTCAATGTGAACTTTTCCAGATTAGTAGAGGATCCATTACTTTGACTGACATCAGCATGATAACACCAATCAGGTTAGTGTAGTATGGATTTATGGGTAATTTACCCTTCATTTTCTTTAAAAATCTAAAATCTGTTACATTGAGACACTTACAATGGAAGTCAATGGGGTCAACTTTGTTGCCATGACGATATAACATCATAAACACTGTAATCTCACATAAACAGCCATTTAAACAATTTTACAGCTCAAGTTTTTAACAGAATGATTAATGTAAATGATTTTGTAAAATTATAAACTTCACATTCTGCCTTTAAAATGTGGCCCCATTGACTTCCATTGTAAGTGTCTCACTGGAACACAGAATTTTACTTATTTTAAAGAAACGGAGGGACAATTCAAAATATTTTTTGTGATAAATGCTGTCGATTGATCTTAACTTGTATTAAACTCGGTATAGTCATTTAATATCATCAGTTTAAGCAAACACACACACATGTGATTAGCTCATTATCTTGTCCTTTACCTTTTGTGTCCAAGTTAACAAGCCTTGACAAAATTCCCTGGCAGGATTTACTAATTTATCTCTCTTTTACTGGTTTGGTAATGAGTCTTGAATAAATATGTGATTGTTCGGTGGGTTTGCTCTGTCTTGACAGACATCAGCTTGTTATCCCGATTAGTTAATAAATAACCAGAAACTGAGATTACAGGGTCTGTAGAGACGCTCCCTCAAACACAAGCTTATCAGAGTAACCGAGAGACATTTCTCACTTCTTACAAATGCAACATGAATTATCATCTGTAAAGTCTCCGTGTCTGCCGGATACTGACATGCAGGATAAATGGATGAAGTGTTAAAACTGGAAAGCAGACAGACAGGATGTTGTGGGAATAATCTGTCCAAACGTCTCTTTGATTTTCAAACTTCAAAGGAATTCTACAAAACCATTTCCATGTTTTAAAGACCCTCGTGAATATATTTTCTGTTGAAACAGAAACGTTGGGTCAGGACCTTAAATATCCAACCATGATTTGTTGCTATTGTCAGTCTTTTCCTTGTCTTTCTCCATTTTCTCCCCAATTTGTAACGGCCAATTCCCAATGCGCTCTTAGTCCTCGTGGTGGCGTAGTGACTCGCCTCAATCCGGGTGGCGGAGGACGAATCTCAGTTGCCTCCGCGTCTGATACCGTCAATCCGCGCATCTTATCACGTGACTTGTTGAGCGTGTTACCGTGGAGACGTAGTGCGTGTGGAGGCTTCACGCTATTCTCCGCGGCATCTGCACACACAACTCACCACATGCCCCACCGAGAGCGAGAACCACATTATAGCGACCACGAGGAGGTTACCCCATGTGACTCTACCCTCCCTAGCAACCGGGCCAATTTGGTTACCCCATGTGACTCTACCCTCCCTAGCAACTGGGCAATTTGGTTACCCCATGTGACTCTACCCTCCCTAGCAACCGGCCAATTTGGTTACCCCATGTGACTCTTACCCTCCCTAGCAACCGGGCCAATTTGGTTGCTAGGGAGACCTGGCTGGAGTCACTCAGCACACCCTGGATTCAAACTCACGACTCCAGGTGTGCTAGTCAGCGTCAATACTCACTGAGCTACACAGGCCCCACGCGAGCGTTGCTTAATTTATAATTCAATAGATAATTGCGCAGCTACTGTCTACCTGTCAAACCCTCATTATTCTCACGTTATCTCAGCGTTATTCTAACGTTATCGTAATGTTTTATCTGTGCTAATCGTGTAAGAGCATGTTGCATCACTAAACAGATGCTCCTGGTAAAATACATGGTTTCGTTTTGTTATTTAATGCAATGAATGTTTGTTAAATTGCATTATTATTGTTGTTGTTATTATTGCATGATCATTATTATTTAAGTGTGTGCGTGTTTGTCATAGGTCTGATTCCTGTGTTACTTTCCCCCATTGTTTTCAAGTGTATTTAACATTATCAGTGAAGTCTTTAACATGACGACAGCATCAGATCTTATCACACACTCACACACACACACACACACACAAACACACACACACTCTCACACACACACACACGTACACATACACACACACACACATCACACACACATCACACACACACACACACACACACACACACTCACATACACACTCACACACACACACACACACACAAACACACACACTCACACACACACTCACACACTCACACACACACACACTCACACACACACACACACAAACACACACACACTCTCACACACACACACACATACGTACACATACACATACACACACACACATCACACACACTCACACACTCTCACACACACACACACACTCACACACACACACACACACACACACACACACAAACACACATACACATGCACACACACATACACATGCACACACACACACACACACACACACACACCTACACACACTCTCACACACACACACACACACACACACACACACATGATAAGACATTAAACACACACTGACTCACACACACACACATTAAACACACAGAGCGGGTGAATGAATCATCCATTAGTCGCAGCAGAATAACAGTCTTTGTCACACTGAATGTGTCCGTGTCGTCAGAGGTTAAAGAAGAGCATCGGCACATTCCTTCAACGCTAAACTAATATTTGTCCAGGAAAATGTAGCGTTAATGTATCGCACGCTGACTGCAGGTTTGATTATCTGTGTTCAAGAGTCTCTCAGGTGCCGTTTGTTGTTGTGAACGTGTCGCTGTGAGTTACTGAATATTAAACATAATTACATACAATCAGCTGATTAATGTATCATGCAAAAATACTCACGAGACGTAAAACGTGATTTTAGTGTGATAAAACGCATCTGTGGAAAGTTATAGACAATTATACAACTTCGCTGCCATGGCGACATGATGCCGTAAACCCTAAAACGACTGTAAAAATGATGATTTAAACAACATTACGGCTCAAATATTACATGAGTTTGAATAGAATAATCAATGTGCTTTTATACAATTAGAAGCGTAATCTTGGTCACATTCACTTCCATTGTAAGTGTCTCGCTGTTACCACGATTCATGCCCAGAATATTCCATTAAATGGTCTGCACATATATAGTGCTTTTATTTAACCTTAGAGGTTACCCAAGTGCTTTACACTGTGTCCCAATCACCCATTCTCACACACACACACTCACACACACACACACACTCACTCACGCAGACACACACATACTCACTCACGCACACACACACACTCACACACACACACACACTCACTCACGCAGACACACACATACTCACTCACGCACACACACACACACTCACACACACACACACACACACACACACACACTCACTCACGCACACACACACACACATACTCACTCACGCACACACACACACACTCACACACACACACACTCACACTCACACACACACTCACTCACGCACACACACACATACTCACTCACGCACACACATACATACACACACACTCATGCACACACACACACACAACAATGATGGCAGAGCTGCCATGCAAGGCACTAGTCTGCCATTGGGAGCAACTTGGGGTTCAGTGTCTTGCCCAAGGACACTTCGGCATGTGGAGTCATGTGGGCCGGGAATCAAACCACCAACCCTGAGATTAGTGGGCAACCCGCTCTACCACCTGAGCCAGTGTTTCCTGATCTCACGAGAGAGACAAAACTGGAAAAACACGCTTCAAAATAAGGGACTTTTCAGATCGTCCAACACAGAAAGATTTTAAGACATAACATTGAACACAACACATCCCTAAATCATCATACTGCCGCTTCACACTGCAGAGCTGAGATTTATGAGTCTTAAGTGAGTGTTTTTCATCTTCCCCACTTGCCAAAATGAATCCTATGAAACTCCAATCAGACGAGTCTTGCTGGTCAGTCAGTTGCTTAGCAACCGCATCCCTCCCTGGCCTGAGCATGACACATATACACAGGTCTCACACCCACTGACCCCGCGGCCATACATCATACACACAGCGGCCATCTCCACATATAATCACCCCATTCATCTGCCCTGCGCTTCATTGTTTAACCGCGGCTATTTCCACCACAACGTCTTGTCTGTGGCTCACTGTATCTCCAGTTCCTCTCTCTGCTTGTCTGGTCACTCAAACCAGAATATGCATACTTCCCTGTATGCTAAAAGCAAATGTCAAATAAACAGGATGTCTAAAATCAGTATTTTTTTTATTTGATTTACAGTAATACATTTATATTATATTATGCTATATATGTTATATATACTGTGTATATATGTTATATTATGTTATGCTATGCTATGCTATGCTATGTTATGCTATGCTATGTTGTTATGCTATGTTATGCTATGCTATGCAATGTTATGCTATGTTGTTATGCTATGCTATGTTATGCTATGTTGTTATGCTATGTTATGTTATGCTATGTTGTTGTGCTATGCTATGCTATGTTATGCTATGTTGTTATGTTATGCTATGTTGTTATGCTATGTTATGGTATGCTATGTTATGCTATGCTATGCTATGTTATGCTATGCTATGTTATGCTATGTTGTTATGCTATGCTATGCTATGCTATGTTATGCTATGCTATGCTATGATATGATATGATATGCTATGCTATGTTATGTTATGTTATGTTATGTTATGCTATGTTATGCTATGTTGTTATGCTATGCTATGTTATGCTATGTTGTTATGCTATGCTATGTTATGTTATGCTATGTTGTTATGTTATGCTATGTTATGGTATGCTATGTTATGCTATGTTGTTATGCTATGCTATGCTATGCTATGTTATATTATATTATGTTATGTTATGTTATGCTATGTTGTTATGTTATGCTATGCTATGTTATGCTATGTTGTTATGTTATGCTATGCTATGCTATGTTATGCTATGTTGTTATGTTATGCTATGCTATGTTATGCTATGCTGTTATGTTATGCTATGTTATGCTGTTATGTTATGTTATGCTATGCTATGCTGTTATGTTATGCTATGCTGTTATGTTATGCTATGCTATGTTATGCTATGCTGTTATGTTATGCTATGCTGTTATGCTATACTATGCTATGCTATGTTATGCTATGTTATGTTATGTTGATATGTTATGCTATGCTATATTATGCTATGCTGTTATGTTATGTTATGCTATGCTATGCTATGTTATGTTATGCTGTTATGTTATGCTATGCTATATTATGCTATACTATGCTATGCTATGCTATGTTATGCTATGCTATGTTATGCTATGTTATGTTATGCTGTTATATTATGCTATACTATGCTATGCTATGCTATGCTATGTTATGCTATGCTATATTATGCTATGCTGTTATGTTATGCTATGCTATGCTATGTTATGCTATGCTATGTTATGCTATGTTGTAATGCTATGTTATGCTATGTTATGTTATGTTACGTTACGCAACGCCATGCCAAGTCACGCTATATCTATATTTATATTGTATAGCTACAATATAGCTTATCTTGCATGTATCTGAGTAATTTATTTGTTTGTTATTGCGAATATTCTTTTGTATATTAAGTTGAGTATTGCATTTCATTTTGTCATCTGGTTGTTTGATGACTCTTTCTGCTCCATATACGTGAGTAATTTATTTTACCGTTGACTGCATCCCATTTACAAGTTTTGTACTCCACTAAAACTATTGATTAAAACTCCCCACAGCTACAGAAATTGATGAGTTTTCCATAATAACTCCCTTTGAAACGTTTTACATTTTATGGGCGAACAAACTTTTTTGCAGCATTTATTATGTTCTGAGAAGTAAGATAAGATATTGATATTTGTGTTTCTTTATATCCTGGTGCATATACGTTTTTATAATTTTAATATAAAATTGTATTGCACATTCGGTAGGGTTTACAAAAGGCCTAATTCAGCACCTAATGATTACTAATAGTTTTGTGTATTTAAACTGTACAGATGTAGGTTGACTGGTCACTAGACAGACAGCAGGGCAGCTCATGTGCATTTGGAACAGAGCTCAAGTATTTAAAGGAACTGAACTAAAAGGACAAAAGTTCCAAGTTTAGTATGTTATAATCACCACACAGAAACAAATCTAATTAACAGTTTACACACAAATGCAATTTAATCTGTGGTCAAAAGATGGTTCAGAATCGGAGCTTCTTACTTCAAGGTTTCAGGTTCAAATCGAGTCACTGTTACAGTTAAACACTTAACCTCTGGAGCTCCAGTGTGAACCCCTGTCCCTGTAATTAGTGAACTGCCCATCACTTTGAGTGAAATGCATCTGTTTTGGGCAAATTTTTTAACATCTGAACTTTTACACAGGGAGAATTTTAATGTTCAAACTTCTAGTACATGTTTAAAATGTCATAATACATGACCGGCTTCTGCACTGAACTCTGTGCCAAGGTGAGCCTCGGTCAGGGAATCCGAGTCGGACGGTCCTGGTCAGAGACCGCAATGGGTTGGGGAGCGCCCCAAGCTCTGAGGAACAATCGTGTCAGATGTACCGGCGAGTGGAGCCTCGCGACGGGGCGGAGCCTGAGGCACCACTGGTTGCCGTGCTGAGTCCGGGGACATCGAAACACTTACCTGGCTCCATATACCCACCATAGGAGCGGTCTGGGATGGAGAAGGAGGGAAATTGTGATTGTGCCATAGTGGGGCGCATGGGGGTGGGGGGCCAATCTCCCAGTGCCGTACCTGCCATAAAGGAATGGTGCCTGGTGGTCGTGATAGCGATGGCAGTGGACACTGAATGTGTGACCCAGGAAATGGGGGAACTGCCCTTTTGTTGAAAATGTTGGTGGCGCAACCCTTAGGGGGTGCGGCGAGAACAACATAAAAGGTAAAAAAGCATTCTCCGCCCGGCCCTCAACCGGGGGATGGAGTGGTGTGCTTACCAGCCCCTGTGCTGCGGGTTCCAGGCTTACTGGGTCACCCATCCTCAGGGGTGTTTTGAAGACTTTCTTGGGTTCTTGGTGGGCGGACATGAGAAGGGTGGCATCTGCTACTGAGGGTGGCCGGCCTTCTGGTGCGGGCTGTGGCGGAGCCAGTGTTGCTACCGCAGGTGGACGCCCTTGACAACAAGCAGACAGGGTGCAGGACCTTGAGTCGTGCCAGGGCAGGATGTGCTGTATGCCCCCCATCTGCTTTCTGACTGCTGAGATTTGCTAGGCGAAATACTCCACGGTGTCGCCGAATAGGCTAAGCATGGGAGATGAGGGCATCAACGAATCATACCTTGTCAGCCTCCCTTGACTCGACCAGGTTGAGCGAAAGGTGGTGCTCCTGGACCACCAGGGTGGACATCGACTGCCCGAGAGACTGCGCCGTGACCTCGATCTCCGTTCAGAACTACCCTCGTGCAGTTCTCTGAGTGCCTTGGCTTGGTGTACTTGCAGGAGAGCTATGTCGCCAGTGACAACGTAAACCTACAGACCTAGGACGGGAGTTTCGGACAGCTCCGCCAGGTGGCAGTGTTCTGCGGGCACAGGTGCACCGCGATTTCCTTATCAACCTGGGGAATCTCAGAGAACCCCCTGGAAGCCCCGCCATCAAGGGTAGTAAGAGCGGAGAAGCTCAGAGACCGTGTCCTGGAAGTAAAAGGTGCCTGCCATGATTGCGTGAGCTCATCGTGCACTTCTGGGAAGAAAGGTACGTGGGCGGGGCATGGCTGTGAGCGGCGCTCGGGGCCCCGGAACCAATCATCGAACCACAAGGGTTCAAGGGGGGCTGGAGTATTCCACTCGAGCCCGACGTTCGCAGTCACCTGGGCAAGCATGGCTGTCAGCTGCACGTGCCGTCAGACTGAACCAGCCCGCTCTCCGATGCTGTGATCAAAAGCTCATCCTTTTCACGAGCTGCTAAGGAGAACGCGTAACTCACCCTGAGACGAGTCAGAGAACTCTCTGGGGCAAACAAGCGTGCTGTGGAATAGGAGGTCCGTGGAGGGTTTCCCGGCGGAGCGACTCCCATTGAAATCCCCAAATCACTCCCAGTGCTAACCGACGCAGCCTCAGACCCGTAGGTAGAAGGAGCACGGCGGGGAGCCGCTGGGGTGGCTTTCCCTGGGGAAAGCCGCGACTGCAACGTTGCCATAATCATGCTCTCACAGTGAGAACATGACTGTCCGCGAATGCTGTCCCCATTGAAACACAACCGCTCGGCTCTGAAGAAAAAATCTGAATGAGTGGTTGCATTTATACCCGTATATCCAGGCAAGCAAATTCCACTCGCCAATTCCCAGGCTACATGTACTACAATATATAATATATAATTAAATATTTTTTTATAATTCATTTTTTTATATATTGACATATATGAAAAATGGTTGAATAATGCTATAAAAATTATTACAAATAAAAAAAAGCATTTTTAAAAAACTATTTTTAATAGTGTTCATCACTGTAATTATATAGCCTACTGTACATGAGTCTCAATGGCTAAATCTGTTTTGTTGTTGTCATGAGGATATTACAGATTTATGTGTGTTTGCAGTGAACAGGATAATCCGCGTGTAACCCTTTAGTGTCCGCGAGACTCCTACACACCCGTCTGCGCTCACTTGTTTATTTCTTGCATTTCTCTGAAAAGGGTCGAGTCTCCTTTAAATATCAGCTTGTGTCGATGCATTAGACAGAAACAGCCCGAATGTGGCCGGCGATGTTTTAACCTGAACGCAGATATTACACAGAGATCCGTCATGGCTGCGACTGGTGCTGATGAGAGACCGGAGCATCTCTGATCATCATCATCATCATCATCATCTGAAATGATGCCGCTCACTATCATCATGTCTGTTCTCCGTGTGTGAATCGCGTGCGTTGCGGGCTGAGATGGTTCGGGTGGTCAGTGTTTTGGGTCTGGTGATGTTCAGCGTCGCTTTGCTCATTTTATCCCTCATCAGTTACGTGTCCATAAAGAAAGACTTCATCTTCACCGCCCCGAAATACGCCAACGCCGGCGGCCCGCGGATGTACATGTTTCATGCGGGGTTTCGGTAAGTAAACGTGTGATTTATTTATTAGTGCCCATGTGTTATGGCATAATGTGGGTGTTTATGTCTGTAATATTAGAGGTGTTTTGTGTGTGCATGTCTGAACATATAGGCCGACATGTTGGTGAATGTGTGTGTGTGTGTGTGTGTGTGTGTGTGTGTGTGTGTGTGTGTGTGTGTGTGTGGAGTAATGTAATCATGTTGTATCACTCTGGATGATTTACAGTGATTTTTGGAAAGGCCTCTTGTCCTGCTGTCATTTTTCTCTCTGCGCATGCGCAGTTCAGTTCCAGCTTATGAACCTGAACTAACCTACGTTCTCATATTTTGCAGAGTGATGATTTCTACAGTCGGCTGCATGTTTCTATTCTGAGATATTCTTCACTAGTCAATTTTATTCCACGATTGTATTCAATTATATATATATGTACATTGTGTGTGTGTGTGTGTGTGTGTTTCTGTGTGTGTGTGTGTGAGCATGTGTGTGTTTGTGTTTTGTGTGTGTGTGTGTGTTTGTGTGTGTTTTGTGTGTGTGTGTGTATGTGTGTGTGTTTGTTTTGTGTGTGTGTGTGTTTGTTTTTTGTGTGTGTGTGTGTGTGTGTGTTTGTTTTGTGTGTGTGTTTGTTTGTGTTTTTTGTGTTTGTTTTGTGTGTGTGTTTGTTTTTGTGTGTGTGTGTGTGTGTGTGTGTGTGTGTGTGTTGTGTGTTTGTTTTGTGTGTGTGTGTGTGTGTGTGTTTGTTTTTGTGTGTGTTTGTGTTGTGTGTGTTTCTGTGTGTGAGTATGTGTGTGTGTGTGTGTGTGTTTGTTTTGTGTTTTATGTGTGTGTGTGTGTGTGTGTTTGTTTTGTGTGTGTGTGTGTGTGTTTGTTTCTGTGTGTGAGTGTGTGTGTTTGTGTGTTTATTTGTTTGTTTTGTGTATGTGTGTTTGTTTTGTGTTTGTGTGTGTTTTGTTTGTTGTGTGTGTGTTTTGTGTGTTTGTGTGTGTGAGTGTGTGTGTGTGTGTGTTTTGTGTGTGTGTGTTGTGTGTGTTTATTTGTGTTTTGTATGTGTTTTGTGTGTGTGTGTGTGTGTGTGTGTAAGTGTGTGTTTTATGTGTGTGTGTGAGTGTGTGTCGTGTGTGTGTTTTGTGTGTTTGTGTGTGTGTGTGTGTGTCGTGTGTATGTTTTGTGTGTTTTTGTGTTGTGTGTTTTATGTGTGTGTGTGTGTGTGTGTGTGTGTGTGTGTGTGTGTGTGTGTGTGTGTGTGTGATTTCAAAAGTTAAGTAGTAGTTTGGTTGTTCAAGTATGGTGCATCTACATAAAACTGCATGTTGTTCCTTTGTATTGTGTGTTTATGTCAGGGTTACACACACACACACACACACATATATACACACTATAAGGCCAAAAGTTTGTGGACAGCCCATTAATTAACATGTTTGGCTGTTCTTTAATTCCAGTGAAGATACATACAGTGACATTTTAAAGAATTGTATTCTCCCAACATTTTGGCAGATCCCTTTTCTATCCCACTTACAGGATGTTTTTGTGTGTTGGGAGCGAATCCATGCAGCTGGAGTCCAACATCAAGCGCCTTTCCAGATGTTATAGCAGCAATGAGTGTGGATCAATGTTCAACAATTGGCTGGTGTTCAGGTGTCCACAAACATTTGGCGATATAGTGTGTATGTATATATGAAACTTCTCGACTGGAGACCGTGAGCGCTGTCCTTGGTCCTGATTTACACTCGTGGCCGTTTCATTACAGTCACTAATCCGAACGCTTTCAGGTGACATAGCCGGAGATATTTTGATCAGAAGTGCTCTTGTGTAAAGTGGGGGTCGGCTTGGGTGGGGGGTGACCATATGTGATTCTGCTCGACGGGACACTTTACCGGTTAGTTAGCTATGAGTCATCTGAACTTTTGCCACATTAACTCAGCATCCAGTTTTATGACTGGGCTACAGATGAACCCAGATATATCAGACATCAGATTGATCAGTCAGTCCATGGGTTGTTTGAGTGTCTCTACTCTGTTATATTCCATGTGACTTGAGCTGTATGTATCCTGTAACCCAACACACACTTTGACCTCGGATGCAGTAACCCAGACGCAAATAACTTGGTTAATGTAACGGAACAAGCTTCAACAAATGAGAGTGAGAAAACGAGCAGCCGTTGAGTGTAAAAGAGGCTGTTTAATTAGAGCAGGCATTGAGCGCTCCGGGCAGGGGGTGACTGACAGGGGGCTGGATGGGGCAGAATCGATTGGAAGCACTTTCAGCTGCGCTGCCATCAGCGGGACATCAGGACCGGGCCTTCCTGTGAAGTGGAACAGAAACATTGCTTGTCTTTTTTTCTGGGTCTCATTTCCTCTATCTGTCCATCTTCCCGTCAGGTCCCAGCTGGCAATGAAGTTCCTGGATCCAGCGTTCACGTCGCTGAATGACGCGCTCAACGAGAATCTGCAAGAGTCCGACAACTGGAAGTTTAACAAGACCGCTTATTTAGATCAAAGGTGAACATACATGAGCAAACTGCCAATAGTGAAGATATGGTTATTTTAATCTTAGATGTAGAGTTTCTGAATAAACCAACAATACCTGGAATTACCATAGTAAATGTGTAAAAAACATGGCGTTACCATGGTAAATGTGCAAAAAACATGGCGTTACCATAGTAAATGTGTAAAAAACATGGCGTTACCATAGTAAATGTGCAAAAAACATGGCGTTACCATAGTAAATGTGTAAAAAACATGGCGTTACCATGGTAAATGTGCAAAAAACATGGCGTTACCATAGTAAATGTGTAAAAAACATGGCGTTACCATAGTAAATGTGTAAAAAACATGGCGTTACCATGGTAAATGTGCAAAAAACATGGCGTTACCATGGTAAATGTGTAAAAAACATGGCGTTACCATGGTAAATGTGCAAAAAACATGGCGTTACCATGGTAAATGTGTAAAAAACATGGCGTTACCATGGTAAATGTGCAAAAAACATGGCGTTACCATGGTAAATGTGTAAAAAACATGATGTTACCATGGTAAATGTGCAAAAACATTGCATTACCATGGTAAATGTGTAAAAAACATGGCGTTACCATAGTAAATGTGCAAAAAACATGGTGTTACCATGGTAAATGTGCAAAAAACATGAAGAACATGGTATTACCATGGTAAAGTGCAAAAACATGGTTTTACTTAGGTACACAAATATGTAGAAATTTGAAACTGTATTAATTCATTTGTATGTTGCTAATTCTGTGATTTTGTCTCATTCTGATATTGTTGCATCTGTCTTCTGATCTGCTTCTAGTAAAGAGATCGCCCAATACATCGACGTACCGCACAACTTCACCCTGACCAAGAGCAGCGTACGTGTGGGTCAGTTAATGCACTACGACTACTCCAGTCACAAATACGTCTTCTCCATCGGTGAGAACCTAAGGTCTCTGCTTCCAGACTCTTCACCCGTCCTCAACAAGCGCTACAACACCTGTGCTGTTGTAGGGAATAGTGGAATCCTCACCGGCAGCCGCTGCGGTCCTGATATCGACAAGTATGACTTTGTCTTCCGCTGCAACTTCGCGCCCACCGAAGTCTTCCGTAGAGACGTGGGGCGTCGGACCAACCTCACGACCTTCAACCCCAGCATTCTGGAGAAATACTA
>JAVLUX010000001.1:42293904-42306404 GCA_032164185.1 Moxostoma hubbsi
TATAAATGTCTGCCTAAATGGGCGTCACATTTCACCCTAAATTACAAACAGAAAGAGTTGTGCATAAAAAAAGCTAATCCCTATATGTTAGATTATGGCGTAATAAACTTTTAGAGCATCTACTTCCAGGAAGCCATTGATGACATCATCGCCTGATTTTTAATGAAATGTTTTCTAGAATGAGAAAGTCCTCCTCCTAATACCACCTGCTTCTGACTTCTAATAGCAAGTAGCAAAACATGGTTCCCTCCTGTGACGTATATTAAAGGCTATTGACTCTTTCGGAGAACAAAGGGACGACGTGTCAATATGTCTCTCTCTAACTTTGTGGTTCAATAGGAAAGACGTCAACACGGGGAGGAAAACAGCACTTTTATGGCGTCGTGCCATTGTGTACATGCCGATTACACACTTAAATAAATAAATAAATAAAAGGTTTGGTGAAATTCGCCAACAGAATTGAAGCCTTTGTCTGCTAATACACACCTAAATGTCCTCTGTCGTCCGTCTGCAGGTATTGGAAAAACAAGCAGCTGTCGCCGAAGCGTTTGAGCACCGGCATACTGATGTTCACCCTGGCCTCGTCTCTGTGCGATCAGGTCCATCTGTACGGGTTCTGGCCCTTCGGCTGGGACCCAAACACGGGGAAAGAGCTGCCGTATCATTACTACGACAAGAAAGGCACCAAGTTCACCACCAAGTGGCAAGAGTCGCACCAGCTGCCCACCGAGTTCAAACTGCTCTTCAAAATGCACACGGAGGGCGTCCTGAAACTCAGCCTCTCCCACTGCGCCTAGAGGGCAAAGGTCAGGGCCAAGGGGTCAGCGCTCAGAATTCAGGGTTGCTTGGTTTTGCTAATGGACGTTTGTCAGGATTTGGGGGGTGGATCGACGTTGAGCTCAGTGGTGTTACTGGTAAATACTGATATTAACGCTTGGGTGAGTATCGATGACATCAGTGATATATAAGAGCATTCAATGTGCTCAAAGCTTATATCAAATCAATTTAATATATCAAAAGGCTTATAAAAAGGTATTATACTGTATTACAAAATAGCCAGAATAGAATGCAAATATTACAGACTATATATATATATATATATATATATATATATATATATATATATATACATACTGTTTATCAAAGAAATAATGTAATATCTATGAGAATGTATTAGCCATAATCCTTTAATTGAATAACTGTTGCTTATATTCAGTGTTAGTGATCTGAACAAACCTCTAACACTAAGTATTAAACGTTCAGTGTGTAAGTGGTCCCGCAGTGTTTGCGCTACAGATATGAATGATTACTTTACTATGAGGTCAGTTGGTTGGACAATAAAACCAGTCTTGAGCCGTGTATGGAGACCAAAATTGGCTCTTTTGACTCGGACCGGAAAAGTGAGCAAAGTGCAACACGCTAAACAGCCCTTAGGACATCTTAGCAACCGTACAGCAATGCCCAGCATCATGGCAGCGACTTGTGCAAGTGCCACTCACATTTACAAATGCATAAAATGTAACGATCTAGTTTTGTAAATAGTCACAAATGCATAAAAATGATGCAAAGGGATAAAGAAGACACTACGCTCATTTTCTGCTGTCCAAAGTCAGTTTAGGCGGGTCTACTTGGTTTTATTGTTGAAGTATTCGATGTGAACAGATGGCGTTAGCGAGTAAGCTCTTGAAATTCTAATCAGATCGCAATCGAATCAATTGGACACAAGGTGTACCAATCCCTCAGATTGTACTGAGCGTAACAGTGCCTGTCCGCTTTTACAGCCGTATTGGTTCCGGAAGTATTTTTTCCCATTCAGTTTTTTCCATTGGTAAAAAAACAGTCGTAAGCTATGACCAGGGACGGATTATGACTTGCAAAGGCCAACTATCCCAATAGTGGGGGGGGGGCAACTATCCCAATGGTGGGGGGGGCAACTATCCCAAAAGTGGGGGCAGGCAACCATCCCAATAGTGGGGGGGGGCAACTATCCCAATAGGGGGGGGTAAACTATCCCAATAGTGGGGGGGGGGGGCAACTATTCCAATAGTGGGGGGGGCAACTATCCCAATGGTGGGGGGGCAACTATCCCAATAGTGGGGGGGGCAACTATCCCAATAGTGGGGGGTCAACTATCCCAATGTTGGGGGGGAGCAACTATCCCAATAGTGGGGGGGGGCAACTATCCCAATGGTGGGGGGTCAACTATCCCAATGGTGGGGGGGCAACTATCCCAATAGTGGGGGGGGGGGCGACTATCCCAATGGTGGGGGGGGGGCAACAATCCCAATGGTTGGGGCGGGCAACTATCCCAATAGTGGGGGGGGCAACTATCCCAATGGTGGGGGGGGGGGGGGGGGGCATTACCCAAAAGTTGTTGAGGGGGTGGGGGGTAGTTTTCGTTTTCATTGTTGGTGGATTTATAAAGTCCTTGATAAAACAGTCGTAAGCTATGACCAGGGACGGATTATGACTTGCAAAGGCCAACTATCCCAATTTTGGGGGGGGGGGCAACTATCCCAATAGTGGGGGGGCAACTATCCCAATGGTGGGGGGGGTCAACTATCCCAATGGTGGGGGGGGGCAACTATCCCAATAGTGGGGGGGGGGCAGCTATCCCAATGGTGGGGGGGGCAACTATCCCAATAGTGGGGGGGGGGGGGGGCGTTACCCAAAAGTTGTTGAGGGGGTGGGGGGTAGTTTTCGTTTTCATTGTTGATGGGTTTTCAAGTAGGGATCGCCAAACTGGATCGCACAACCTTAAAGCCCAGGGCCCCACAGGTAGTCAAGAGCCCCGGGTAGTCAAGGGCCCCTGGGCACTGGCCCCATTGGCCCCAGTCGGTAATCCATCCCTGGTTATGACCCAAACCAGCCAGCAAACTTTAATGTGAACCTAAAAAGTACTTGAAAAGCAGACAAAAAGGCAAGACTGTAATTAACTACTTTAATGAGGGAATGAACTACAATCCCATGATGCAAATTATCGAATGCAAATTATGGAAATATGTGAAACTATTGAAATAAAGTCGTGATTAGAAGAAACGGTAGTAGTTTGAGAGTCTAGCCAATCTAAAGAGCTCTTTTGGTGCACATTGTTGGCCATTGATCTCTGATTGGTGGATCTCTGTTGAGGATTATGGGTAGTGTAGTTCTTCACCAAAGAAATCTGCTATTACACTTTTTGTTATGTGAAGTTGAAGTACCACAGTCTGATGGCTTCAACGGAAGCATATACCATTGATTAACAACCTCAGAGCTCATAGTTGGTCTGTCTTTAAAGGTTTATTAGCTAGTATTGTGTAATGTTAGTAATCAGTTCCCATATCGAAGAAGATGAATGGGACATTTTTACTTCCGGAACCAAAACGGTTGCGCTCTATAGACTCTGGGCATTCAGGTGTAACATTGAATTACAACTGGACGCAACGTGTGTCAATCACTCTGATTGAATATGAATATGAAGCCAGTAGTGATTGGCTGGTGAGCTTTCAGAGGGCTTCAAATTCTCAATGTTTACTTATCAATCCAAAATATTATTTAAGTAATGAGTTGTACATTTGGGGGCAAGGGCTGGGTTACACTGCAATCAGTATTTTGTCTTGTTTTCCAGTAAACATATCTCAATAGGCTTAAAGGGATAGTGCATCCAAAATTTGAAAATCTGTCATCATTTACTCAACCTCATGCTGTTCCAAATGGTATAACGTTCTTTCTTCTGTGGAACACAAAAGATGTCAGGCAGAATGTTAGCGTCGCTCACCAATTACTTTCATTGCATCTTTTTTTTATCTCTAAATATCTCGACTTCTTTTGTGTACAAGGATTGTTTAGATTCTTACAAATCTTTTTTTGTAAACCCTTTAAACGGGTTTGTTAATGCCCGTTTATTGGGGAAAATGTGTCAATTTATGTTCACAAATAAATACAAGAATGTGTGCACATTATGAACATGTGAGTTTGCCGTTAACGCATGCTTATAGTTTGTTTGTTACTGTGTGTGTGTGCGCAGCGTTTCTTTAGAAAAGTAGAGTTGTATTCAGTTTGCAAAAACCAAGTCGTGTCCAGATGTTCTCTTTTAACCTTCAAATTCTGTTATTGAAGTACCTTAAATAGTTTATATGTAAATGTATCAATATACACAGTTGAAGTCAGAAGTTTGCATACATTTAGGTTTCATTAAAACTCATTTTTTTAACCACTCCACAGATTTCATATTAGCAAACTTTTTTCCAACAATGGTTTACAGACCGATTGTTTCACTTTTAATTGACTATATTATAATTCCAGTGGGTCAGAAGTTTACTTACACTTAGGTTGAAGTAATTCAAACTATTTTTTTAACCACTTCACAGATTTCATATTAGCAATCTATAGTTTTGGCAAGTGCATGACATAAGCAATTTTTCCAAGAATGGTTTACAGACCGATTGTTTCACTTTCAATTGACTATATTATAATTTGAGTGGGTCAGAAGTTTACATGCACTAAGTTAACTGTGCTTTTAAGCAGCTTGGAAAATTCCAGAAAATTACGTCAAGCCTTTAGACAATTAGCCAATTAGCTTCTAATAGGAGGTGTACTGAATTGGAGGTGTACTTATGGATGTATTTTAAGGCCTTCAAACTCAGTGTCTCTTTGCTTGACATCATGGGCGGCTCCAGGGCTGGGCTAACAAGGCTTAAGCCACGAATGTTTTCCATAAAGTTTTGATCATCTTTTTGTAGTAACGTCATAAGTGTAATATACTGTATATAAATGAATGATTCCTGTCTTTCTATGGTATTGACAACATCAAATACAGACTCAATTCAGTCTTGTCGGCAGCTGCGTTCCAGCTCTCATGTAACCTTTGTGTGCGCATGCACGGCGCGGCTGTGTACTGTGTTTAGTTGGACCATCCAGATGCAGCAAGTACCAAATATTTATATGTATAACCCTGAAAACAAGAAGTAATATATGCAGGTGTATTCGAGTAATTTGCTAACTTTAAATTCACGAGCCAGGATATTTGCGCTATTATTTTTCATCTCTAGTACCTATTTAGCCTGTTTACAACCCGCTTTCTTGTAAAGTAACATAAGCACGAATCAATGAAAACTATATACAGCCGTACACAATGTGTGTCAAACTACTTTTTAAATTCGCATTTTAAAGTATAGATGTTAAAAGCATGCAATTGAGACAAACGTTTGTCAGACTTTTTTAGTTTTACTATATAAATGACACATCATAGATGTAATCAGATTTTTATTATAAAGTGTATTATATACTGATATTACATTAAAGTATGGCCCCATATCCACAGAGGTCTGGGCTAAGCCCCGAATGTCAACTAACCATAGTACCGCCCCTGCTTGACATCATGGTAAAATCTAAAGAAATCAGCCAAGACCACAGAAAAAACATTTGTGGACCTCCACAAGTCTGGTTCATCCTTGGGAGCAATTTCCAAATGCTTGAAGGTGCCACGTTCATCTGTACAAACAATAGTACACAAGAATAAACACCATGTGACCACACAGTCATCATACCGCTCAGGAAGGAGACGCATTCTGTCTCCTAGAGATGAACATAGTTTGGGGTGAAAAGTGCTAATCAATCCCAGAACAACAGCAAAGGACCTTGTGAAGATGCTGGAGGAAACAGGTAGACGAGTATCTAGATCCACAGCAAAACGAGTCCTATATCGACATAACCTGAAAGGCTGCACAGCAAGGAAGAAGCCAAACCACCATATGAAAGCCAGACTACAGTTTGC
Organism: Moxostoma hubbsi; assembly: GCA_032164185.1. Taxonomy (NCBI): domain Eukaryota; kingdom Metazoa; phylum Chordata; class Actinopteri; order Cypriniformes; family Catostomidae; genus Moxostoma; species Moxostoma hubbsi. Next base: position 42,299,660 of record JAVLUX010000001.1, read on the forward strand.
AAGTGCACATGGGGACAAAGATTTCACTTTTGGGGAAATGTCCTCTGATCTGATGAAACAAAATTGAACTATTTGGCCATAATGACGATCGTTATGTTTGGAGGAAAAAGGGTGAGGCTTGCAAGTCGAAGAACACCATCCCAACCATGAAGCATGGGGGTGCCGCATCATATTGTGGGGGGTGCAGCATCATGTTGTGGGGGTGCCGCATCATATTGTGGGGGTGCAGCATCATGTTGTGGGGGTGCTTTGCTGCAGGAGGGACTGGTGCACTTCACTAAATAGATGCATCATGAGGAAGGAACACGATGTGGATATATTGAAGCAACATCTCAAGACATCAGACAGGAAGTTGAAGCTCGGTCGTAAAATGGGTCTTCCAAATGGACAATGACCCCAAGCACACCTCCAAAGTTGTGGCAAAATGGCTTAAGGACAACAAAGTCAAGGAGGCCTACAAACCTGTTACATGTAATGTAACTCAGTTACACCAGTTCTGTCTGGAGGAATGGGCCAAAATTCCAGCAACTTATTGTGAGATGCTTGTGGAAGGATCCCCAAAACATTTGACCCAAGTTCAACAATTTAAACTCTGCTACCAAATACTAACAAAGTGTATGTAAACTTCTGACCCGCTGGGAATGTGATGAAAGAAATAAAAGCTGAAATAAATAATTCTCTCTACTATTATTCTGACATTTCACATTCTTCAAATAAAGTAGTGATCCGAACTGACCCAAGACAGGGAATGTTTTCTACGCTTAAATGTCAGGAATTGTGAAAAACTGAGTTTAAATGTATTTGGCTCAGGTGGATGTAAACTGACTTCAACTGTAATATATAAACACCATATATACGTATATATATATATATATATATATATATATGTGGATAAAGATTATTCCTAGAGTTGTTCGTTTATGGTTTCTCTGATGTGTTTGGATTGAGTCGCCATGCTGCGAAATCTTAGAATGTTAAAAAGCAATGCAGAGAGCACATTAGCGTAGACGCAACACTAAAAAACATTTTTATATGAAACTCCAAACGTCTGAAACAATGAAACACCTCAAAAAATTCAAACCAGTTCCATGGAGAGATTTCCAACATATGACTTGGATCATATGAAAGGGTACGACTTTTATTCCCATACAGACCAACCAATCAACAAACAGAATTACAAATCAATACAATACAGGCATTGATTTCTAGCTAGCCTCCCATCCAACACTTGGGTTGGGTTAGGGGTTAAACTTAGGACAAATCGTACTAACATTGTTTATTTGGTTTGTTTATTTTCTCTCAATGGCAGTAAAAGTTAATCGTTTCTGTGTGAGCCAACTAGAGTGATTTCTAACGGTTTTGCCATCTCGTACCATTACTGTGAGTTTTCAGTGCGACAAGATTGGATATTTCCTAATTATTGGTTGACGTGTTTGTCATGCATAGACATTACAATGCGTAAATGTGTGTTTTGTTATGTTTGATTGCTGGAGGTATTTAGATATTCAGGTATTACAGCTATTCAGCAGAAATTATGTTAAAATGTGATCAGCTATAAATTATGGTACGGCTTCGTCCATCAACCATTAAGATGTTGCTGAAATCGTTTACACATGCAAATTTGTTTTGCACGATCAAGCAGATAAACACATTGATTGACTGAGATGATTAACAGATCATTTGATTGGCTCAGACAGTGGACATGCTCCAATTCTTACTTACTGAAGCTCTATTGGCAAAATGCTGAAGCTTTAAAAGCTGATCCCTCTTGCCAATATGATTAGTCTGTCTCACTTATTTGTCTGCTTATCACTGACAGTAATGTGATTTAGCAAGCACATTTCTGTTTCGACGTTTCTCCATGTACACTAGCTCAGCTCAGCTTTCTGAGCACGTCAAACACATCCAGAAGTGTTTGACCAAGAGTTCACACAACATAATAACATTTACCAAAGAACTTTACCGACAAACGTCTATCAAATGACTTCTGAAAGTTCTAGAGGCAACTTTTGATTGTGTTTGGGATGTCATTTTTTCTCGTTAGTTCCTCATTGTAAAGTCAATTATAAGTAGGACATTCGTAGGTTGATCTCCCCGAAATCTCAGGACATCTCAATCAGCCCGACACAGCAACACTGGCTCAACCATGAAACTATGAAAACAGTCAGTTTTTGCAATTCTGTTTGGTTTAAAAAAAATGGTCCTGCTTTATATTAGGTGATTTTACTTAATGTACTAATAGTAAAATACATACAATACAATGTACTTCTACTTCTTCTACATGTTGTTCTGAAAAATCCTCTCAAAATTCACATTTTCTGCTACTGAGGTTGAGGTAGGGTTCGGGGTTAGGGTTGAGTAGAACAGTGTTTCCCAACCACTGAGCCGTGACACACTAAAGATAGTCAGGTGTGCTGTGGAAAATTATCAAATTCCACAAAATAAATAAATGCATGAAAAAATATAATAACAATAATAATTTCAGGGATCCAAACTCCTCACCTTTCGGAAGAAATTCGCCATTTTGAAAGCATAATCGGTCCCTTTTGTGATTGTGAAGAGCAATGATTAATGTGCAGAAGCGAGTGATATTTCTACGCGTAAATGGTCATCACATGACTCGCGTCAGTACTGCAGAATACATTGAAGTCTATGAAGCGAGTGATATTTATACGAGTAAATGGTCATCACATGACTCGTGTCAGCGCTGCAGAATACATTGAAGTCTATGAAGTGAGTGATGTTTATACGTGTAAAGGGTCATCACATGACTCGAATCAGTGCTGCAGAATACATTGAAGTCTATGAAGCGAGTGATATTTATACGTGTAAATGGTCATCACATGACTCACGTCAGCGCTGCAGAATACATTGAAGTCTATGAAGCGAGTGATATTTATACGTGTAAAGGGTCATCACATGACTCGAGTTAGTGCTGCAGAATACATTGAAGTCTATGAAGCGAGTGATATTTATACGTGTAAAGGGTCATCACATGACTCGTGTCAGCGCTGCAGAATACATTGAAGTCTATGAAGCGAGTGATATTTATACGTGTAAAGGGTCATCACATGACTCGAGTCAGTGCTGCAGAATACATTGAAGTCTATGAAGCGAGTGATATTTATACGTGTAAATGGTCATCACATGACTCACGTCAGCGCTGCATAATACATTGAAGTCTATGAAGCGAGTGATATTTATACGTGTAAAGGGTCATCACATAACTCGAGTCAGTGCTGCAGAATACATTGAAGTCTATGAAGCGAGTGATATTTATACGTGTAAATGGTCATCACATGACTCGCGTCAGCGCTGCAGAATACATTGAAGTCTATGAAGGTTTGAGTTCTGTTCAGTTCATTTTTACATGTTTTGTTCATAGTTTAATCGTATTTGTTTTTTTGTAACATTGCGTTGTTCATATGTCGTGTTTTAGTGGCCTCCGCTGTTGTTCATCTGTTCTCTTCATGAATAAATAAATGCATAATCTGCTGTATGCTCGTCCTGTAAATTCATGATAAAAAATGAAAATGTGAACGAAAATAAAAGCTATTAAATGTCTTATTATCATTAAAATATGAAAATTAAAATGACGGGTAATAATAGATTACGACAGAATTTTTACGACCCTGTCCGATGAGTACGTTTAACACAAGCACTGTATGTGACTTATTTTTGTTTGTTTGTTTGTTTATATTGCATAGCCGAATTTCAAACATTACAAGTAAACATGCTAATAAGACGGACAGAAAACATGGACAAGTTCTTGAACAGGTAAAATATTGACGATGGTTAGCCTATGTGGGATAGTGGTGTGCCGTAGTATAGTCGTAAAAAGGTTGGGAAACACTGGAGTAGAGTTAGGGTTAGGTTTAGGGTTATGAGTAAGGTTAACAGTGTAACTAAAGATGCTGGTACTTTAAATGTAAGTACAATGCTACAACATGTATGTACATAATAAGTACATTCTACACTAAAGTACATATTTGTTAAAGACAGCTAATATAAAATGTGTCCAAAAACATAAATACAATAATAGTACACACAATAGTCCCTGCACGCATTATAACAAATGCATAAAAAAGTGAAAATGTCCATAGTATTTCTCCATATTTCCTTTTTAATTAATGCAACTGTATATTATACTATATTTTTCTAAATTTGCTTTATTTCTTATTTACACAACTGTGCATACATGTACATACATGTACTGTAAAGAAGTGTTGTACATTTTATTTATTTTTTCCCATTAGAGAGTTTGATGTGTTTTCCTTTGCCGTTTCAGAAAGCCTATTTAAACACAGATCCCTTTCTGAATGCTGGGAATGTTTTGAAACTATTTGCCTCTGCTACAGATATTGTACTAGTACTTGTACTTGAAAACGCATCTTTTTCTCTTCGTTTTGGCCTTCCGTCCACACTCCGTTTTGAAAACGCATTTCAAAGTGGATACATTTGAAAACGGCGTTTTGGCGTCGTAGACTCTGATAACGGACGCTTTGGAAAGCGATGACGCATTTTTAGTCATGTGATCCATCCAACCAAAACAATCAAGATGGCGGCCCGTGTTGTAGCGGCGCTGTTGTGCCTCAAACTCACTTTGATAGCGTTGTTAAAAAATAAATGTCACTTTTGTACAACCTTCACAAGGAGAAGGGAAGTGTAATTGGAATTTGTTTCCGGCGACGGAACACGAGAACAATTTCGTTTAAGACCGTATGCAGCGGGGATTTTCCGCATGCGCAGTGACACGATTTAAGCATTTTCATACGCTTCAGTGTTCCGCTTGAAAGCGGAAGTGTGGACGGAGAGCGTTTTGAAACGAAAACGCCATTTTCAAATGTATCTGGATTAATGTAGACATTATTTGTTGGGCAGCTGTATGTTTATTTTTCATTTAAATGTAACTTTTTAAAAAACAAATGGAAGCAGAGGCTCTCTGAAAATGTTTCTGGGCTCTTGAATGTTTAATGTGGTCTGTTATTTTAACAATACTGACTTATTTTGATTGTACCTGTGTGTATTTGAATGGTCTGAATGTGTTTGAATCATAAGATGCTCAGTAAGATCTCAGATAAGATCTTTGGTTTTCAAAAACAAAACAAAAAATTAAGATTTTTTAAAGCAAAACTCAAGAATATAGAGACGTGTATGGTGAGGTATTGTGGGTTATTTTTCTTATTTTAAAATCATCGATCACTTTGGTTGTAAACGCAGAACTAAGTTCCTGTTGATGTTGCCATGACAACGTTTGTTTCAGAGAGAATGGACAAATAAACGTGAGTTTCACAAATCAAGTGTCACAAATGTCATGTGTTATATCATTACAAAACATGAAACTGTGAAACTATGAAAATTTAAATGAAAATAATATGATTTGTGAGTGACAATCAATGCGATGAATAGAAGCAAACGTCTGCTCAACATTGTCCTGCACTTAAAATTGATTGACCATCAGAAATAATACTTAATCAATAGATTTTGGCTACGTCTAGTTTACAGTTGTCATAAAACGGGGTTATATGGTGATCTCCATGAGGAACAGTTCAATACTTCACCGTTAAAGAACACTTCACAGTAGATATTTAGGGCTGGTATTTCCTTCAAATGTACTTCTAAACACAAAATGTCAATTAAAAACAACAACACAAGCGGTTTGTTATTGATAACCCATGTGCGGAGGAAGAGAGCGCATTGATCACCGTTAAAGGAAACATAATTTTTTATATTCTAAAGTCATAATGGCTTGTCATATAATGCACCTCATGCATCGCATTTTCATTATAACGCAACATTAAGGACAAAATTAACATCTTATGCATTATTCTATGTTGTTATGTAAACGCTGAGTGTGTCCAGGACATTCCTGCAATCCCAGTGTTTGTTCATGTGCCATCCTTGACCATTGACCCTAAAAAGAGGGGTCAGAGTTCAAACAGAATGATGTAATAGTCCTCATCTCTGCATGCCTCTTACTGTTCACTTTCTGTTTGAAGAAATGTAGAAATATCCATTTATGCACAACGAACTGTGTGTGAATTATGATCGTTTTTGAGATCGTTTAAGTTTATTGGTCGCTTTTGTTGTTGCGTGGGACATTTATAAAATATCATAGGGGAAACCGGGACTAGTTGACACATGCAGGCTCAACCATCAATCTAAAGAACCATAATTGAGACCAACAACCAATTAAAACAAATATTGAATAAAATAATATACAAGTTGAGCTCAATCGACAGCATTTGTGGCATAAAGTTGATTGCCACATAAATGCATTTTCGACTCGCCCCTTATTTTCTTTAAAAAAAGCAGAAATGTGTGTTCCAGTGGGACGCTTCCAATGCAAGTCAATGGGGTTTAATCTGTAAACGTTAAAATACTCACTGCGTTTCAGAAGTATAGACACAAGACGTAAACAATATGTGTTTAAACGTGATTTTACTGTCATAAAATCACTTAATAACCACATCTGTGGGACGATATAGACAATTTTACAACTTCGTTGCCATGACGACGCAAGTCAGTGTCAAATAACTTCGTTCATCCACCTAGAACAGTAGTCCGCCGTTAAAAAAAAAAACCCAAAAAACGATTTTAAACAGCTTTACAGATGAAGTTTTAGCAGAACATTGAACGTAAGTGCTTTTGTGAAATAAGCGTCACATTTCTGCCTTTAAATGCTCATTAAAATGGCCCCATTGACTTCCATTGGAAGTGTCTTAATGCAAACTCCATTTAAAGG
>JAVLUX010000001.1:42311404-42326404 GCA_032164185.1 Moxostoma hubbsi
TCTGTTGCTTCTGAAAACATTTACTGAACAATCAGCTCAAACGTTTAAAGCAGTAAATGGCAGTCAGTTGAACATGTTGACTGTCCATTCGTTGCTGTGCATTACAAGGATTGAGGATGTCTGGACACAGAACAGGATGTGTTTACATTGTGCACTATAATGACAGGCCGAAAATACTATGAAAATATGCAGAATTAATTAGTTAATCATATGCAAGAACGCAACCATTAATAGATGTTGCTGGAACACACGTAAAATATAACCAAAGCATTGAATGTATTTATTATTGTTTATAATCATTTATTTATTATTAGATAGATAGACTGAAAGATAAATATCTATATCTATATAAAGATATAGACAGATAGACAGATATAGACAGACAGACAGATATAGACAGACAGACAGATATAGACAGACAGACAGATAAATAGTCAGACAGACAGAAAATTAAATAATCAGACAGACAGACAGATAGAAAGATAGACAGACAGACAGACAGATAGAAAGATAAATAGTCAGACAGACAGATATAGACAGACAGATATAGACAGACAGACAGATATAGACAGACAGACAGACATAGACAGACAGATAGACAGATATAGACAGACAGACAGATATAGACAGACAGATATAGGCAGACAGACAGATAGACAGATATAGACAGACAGACAGATATAGACAGATAGCTATAGATAGACAGACAGACAGATAAATAGTCAGACAGACAGAAAATTAAATAATCAGACAGACAGACAGATAGACAGACAGACAGATAGAAAGATAAATAGTCACACAGACAGACAGATAGATAAATAGTCACACAGACAGACAGACAGGCAGACAGACAGATAGAAAGATAAATAGTCACACAGACAGACAGACAGACAGACAGACAGATATTAAGATAAATAGTCACACAGACAGACAGACAGATAGAAAGATAAATAGTCAGACAGACAGACAGACAGACAGAAAGATAAATAGTCACACAGACAGACAGACAGATAGAAAGACAGATAGACAGATAGACAGACAGACAGTAAAGGAACATACAAACTGACTGTCGTAAGATTCCAGATGCAAATGCTGCGAACAAATCTCACCCGCTCCAAACAGCCCGTGAGCATCAGGGATTGGTTGGAACGCTAATAAGATGCGCGCAGGCAAGCCCAGAGAGGAATTCGATTGGTCACAGGGAACGTCAATCAAGCCGAAGTGCCCTCCCGTTCCAGCAGGGTCGGGTGCGCGCGGAGCAAGCCCACCCCAAACCCCAGCAGCTGGCCACACATTAGACGCAGGAGGAGTAGGGCTCGGACATGGGGAGACTTCAGCACCGGCCCGTCTGATAGATATCGGTGTTATTTATTTATTTATTTATTTATTTATCGGGAAGGAAAAACAACAACCGAGAGGCCTTAGAGGAGCACTCAAACGGAGAGGAATAAACCCATCCCTGGCATAAAGCTTGGAATAAATCAATGGACTGAATGAAGACTGCCTATAACGCCTATCGATGCCTGGCCAAGGATTTGGATGCGTACGCCATGAACCCAGAGATGACAATGGACATTGGCAACCTCCACGGTGGAGTGTGCCATGAGCAGGACTTGATGAGCCACAGCCCCCATCACAATCGCAACGCGGGGGCTCCGTTACGGATACACCAGGATCTGACCGTGGCATCGTCGCGCTCCGCGATGGTGTCCAGTATGGCATCGATTCTGGACGGCGCCGGAGGAGAGTACCGTCCGGAGCTGTCCCTGCCGCTCCATCACGCCATGAGCATGTCGTGCGACACGTCCCCGCCCGGGATGAGCGGCACCTACACCACGCTGACCCCGCTGCAGCCTCTACCGCCCATCTCCACCGTGTCCGACAAATTCCACCACCCGCACCACCATCAGCGTCTCTCTGGGAACGTGAGCGGGAGTTTCACTCTCATGCGGGACGAGAGAGCTCTGCCGACCATGAACAACCTCTACAGCCACTATCATAAAGACATGAGCGGGATGGGTCAGAGCTTGTCCCCCCTGGCTAGCAGTCCGCTCGGTAACGGCTTGGGCTCCATCCACAACGCCCAGCAAACGCTCCACAACTACGGCGCGCACGGCCACGACAAGATGCTGAGCTCCAACTTTGACGCGCACACTGCCATGTTGGCCAGAGGGGACCAGCACCTCTCCCGAGGCCTCGGTGGCCCCGCGGCGGGCATAATGCCCCCTCATTTGAACGGGATGCACCACACCGGGATCCCGGGCCACCCTCAATCCCACGGGCCCGTGTTGGCTTCCAACCGGGACAGACCGCCCTCCTCCTCCTCCTCCGGAACGCAAGGTTCGGGACAGCTGGAAGAGATCAACACCAAAGAAGTGGCTCAGCGCATCACGGCCGAGCTGAAGCGCTACAGCATCCCGCAGGCCATCTTCGCGCAGCGGGTGCTGTGTCGCTCGCAGGGCACCCTGTCCGACCTGCTCCGGAACCCCAAACCCTGGAGTAAACTCAAGTCGGGACGGGAGACGTTTCGCCGAATGTGGAAATGGTTACAAGAGCCCGAGTTTCAGAGGATGTCGGCCCTTCGGCTTGCAGGTAAGACAAGGTATCTGATTTTCAAACAATCCCCAATTGCTGCTGCTGTGTTTGATGATTTATTTGTGTATTTATTTAAATTTTTAATCTATTTATTTAATTTTGTTGCAATTACACCGATACACCGACAACTGAATTGTCAATAAGGACGATCAATGTTGACGGTCAAAACAAAAACATTTATCTTTTTAACTAATAAAAAAAAATATATATATAAAAAAAAAAACTGATTTTATTTTAATTTAATTATTTTTGTTTTTGGTGAACGTTTAGTAGCTAAATAACATTTTGACGCCTTTATCCGTTAATGCAAGTAAACAAAATAATTTAATTAAAATAAAATCTAAAACAATTTTTTTTTAAATTTTATTTTAATTAAATTATTTTGTTGCACGACTTTCGGTTGCATTAAAAAGCGAAAAAAAAGGCGCCAAAATGTTATTTACTAAACGTTCAGCGCTACTTTAAAGAAAATATTTTTCCTGAACATTTTCTATTTAATTTTCGATCTATCTGTGTCTATTTTTTTTACCAGCACAATTCGTGATATAATTTTATAAAAATAAAAATGTTGGGCTGGCATGAGGTGTTTTAGTTCATGTGTGAGTGAGTGTGTGTGTGTGTGTGTGTGTGTGTGTGTGTGTGTGTGTGTGTGTGTTAAAGAAAGGCTTTTCCAGGAGAATAGGGATGTGTTGGTAATTACCGGACTGTTATTCCCCTCCTGCCCCTCCACACCGGGCATGGTGCCCCCTCTAGCGTTGGGCGGCGCAGCCCGAGTTTCTTTGTTCATCTGAAGAAAAAGCAAGATTGTTTTTTATTTACCAGATCGGTTCAGATTTTCTGTAGTTTCTGTGGGGTGCTTATAGGTGTCAGATAGGCGTCCAGTTGTTAGTGCATTACAATAAAAGCTTGGTGCATTGATTTTTAATTTGTAGGATGATGCACAATCATTCACTGAAATAATGGACAGTTCTGATGTCTCATGCATTGACGTGTTGCATGCAATCTATGCATTATTAACTTATATATAAATATATAAGGTGTGATTTGCATTTTTTTAACACAGTTTCAAACTGCATTAACAACAACGAGCAAAAGTGACGTGAAAATACATTTTTACTGTCAACAAAAGGGGAAATATGAAAATATGTCTAAATGTGAAACTGCACTCTTGAATGAAGTCAGATGATATATTTGACTTGAATAAAACTAGCTAATGTAAATGCTGCTCATTAAACATATCATTGTTTTTAGGTTGAACCATTTCTTATATATGTATAGAGGGGGAGAGAGAGAGAGAGAGAGAGAGAGAGAGAGAGATTGTTGTTATTGTTGTTGTTGTTATTTGTTACCATTTTATTATTATTATTTGTCTTATCATTATCTGTTTTGTGTATTAATGCTTTGGCAATATTGTATGTAAACACAATCATGCCAATAAAGTACTTTAAAATTGAAAATTGAATTGAGAGAGAGAGAGAGAGAGAGAGAGAGAGAGAGAGTGTGAGTGAGTGAGTGAGTGAGAGAGAGAGATATAGATAGACACACAGAGAGAGAGAGAGTGTGAGAGAGAGCGAGCGAGAGGGAGAGAGAGAGCGAGAGAGAGAGAGAGAGAGAGAGAGAGAGCAGTGTTTTATTGTGTGTGTTGCACCAAACAATATTAAATTGCTTTTCTCTGAATATTGCCGGCGGATCACATACCAAAACACGGGCATCTTTATCAAAACATTCCATCGTTACTGTTATTGATTATATGAATGTGGCTTAACAACATCAATACACCCAGCTCATGAAATGCTCTATATGGACATGCCGGTGCGCTTTAGGGTGATTGTGGTCAAATATAAACAAACGCATCTTTATGCAGTAAGAAAACCGTATGGGTGTGACACAGATATTGAGAGTTTGCACGGCGTTTTCCAACAGCAGAATTCTTGAAAAGCGTCATTGCTCTGCGATGCTGGGACGGCTCTTTAATGCTGTATCCCTGCAGGACTCTGGGGCTCACAGATGGTTTGGGTTGGGGGGGTATTATGTGAGCTGCAGGGGAATTGAAAAGAAGAACAGAGGCTGCAGCGGCTTGATGAATTATTGATGGAAATCTCCGCGTGACCCCTCAGCTCAACGCAGAAAACATCACCTTGTCTTGGGTTAAACAGGCAGAGATGTGCAGAAGCACCTGCCTTTTGTTTTTGGAGCATTTGAACAGGAAGTAAACAAAAACAAACAGTGAAAGAATGAAGGAATGCACATTATGACATCATACCACCATTATGACACCATACAACCATTATGACACCATACTACCATTATGACATCATACCACCATTATGATATCATACCACCATTATGACTTCATACTACCATTATGACATCATACCACCATTATGACATCATACCACCATTATGACACCATACTACCATTATGACACCATACCACCATTATGACATCATACTACCATTATGACATCATACCACCATTATGATATCATACCACCATTATGACTTCATACTACCATTATGACATCATACCACCATTATGACATCATACCACCATTATGACACCATACTACCATTATGACACCATACCACCATTATGACATACTACCATTATGACATCATACTACCATTATGACATCATACCACCATTATGACACCATACCACCATTATGACATCATACAACCATTATGACATCATACCACCATTATGACTTCATACCACCATTATGACATCATACTACCATTATGACATCATACTACCATTATGACATCATACCACCATTATGATATCATACCACCATTATGACTTCATACTACCATTATGACATCATACCACCATTATGACATCATACCACCATTATGACACCATACTACCATTATGACACCATACCACCATTATGACATCATACTACCATTATGACATCATACTACCATTATGACATCATACCACCATTATGACATCATACAACCATTATGACATCATACCACCATTATGACTTCATACCACCATTATGACATCATACTACCATTATGACATCATACCACCATTATGACATCATACCACCATTATGACGTCATACCACCATTATGACATCATTCCACCATTATGACATCATACAACCATTATGACGTCATACCACCATTATGACATCATTCCACCATTATGACATCATACCACCATTATGACATCATTCCACCATTATGACATCATACCACCATTATGACACCATACCAACTGTCTGACCCAGACAGACGGATTTGTTGCCGTATCTGTCGTATACCTACGTTGGTTTGAACCTCAGTTATAATGTCATGAAGAAAGAACACGCGTGTAGCATGCATGTACAGCAAATGTTGCAAATCACGGTAAACTGCATGCAACATTCAGCAAACAAAGGCACGTTTGTGTAGCACTTTATGATCATGTTTTGTAACGTAGTTCATTACATTACGCAATGCTTAAAACCTTTAGATCATCACTTTCTGTGCATTGAAAGTGTTACAAATGTCATTAAACTCAACTGTTCTTCATATGATGTGATTTAAAATGAGAAAAACAAACCAAAATGCAAAACAGCAGCATTTCACTAGTGGACTCAGACTTTTGAACCCCACTGAGTGTAAATACTGATTTGCAAATGGAGGTTATTAGAAAGTGTCTTTGGCATCAGCGGGTGAAGGTGCCCGACTCCCCCAAAGAAAACGAGGCTGTCTTTGCGCCATTCATTTAGTCAAATCGAACGTGACATGTGTCTGGACCTCATTGGAGTCCCGGTGCACAAGCAATCAGCCGCTGAGACAAACCTCGGGCTGTGCCGTCCAGTGTGGACAAACAACTTTATTAACGAAATGATCAAACGGGACAAGCGCTGTTATAGGAGACTGAAACAGAGCAGGTGCTGGAACCACACGGTCCGGAGACGCTGGAGATAAATAAAGGCTGGATTCGGAGAGGTGTCAGTCATGATTTGGGCGACGGCTATTGCGACGGCTATTTCACTTTCCAATTAGGTGAAGACAGATCAATTGGGCTGTGTGACAGGGAGGTAGTTAGATATGAAATATAAATGACTTAGATATTCAGTGGGGTCCGACCCATCCGACCCATCCGGCCCATCCGACCTGTCCGGCCCGTCCGGCCTGTCCGGCCCATCCGACCCGTCCGACCCGTCCGACCCATCCGGCCCGTCCGGCTCATCCCACCCACCCGACCCATCCGGCATGATTTGAGAATGTTGTTATGGAAGCAAGGCAATCTGAGCTTTTGTAGTGAACATGGTCAATGCAAAAAATTCATTGTCATTAAGTGTATGATGTCACTTTTACTGATGACATCACAGATGCAGTTCTGGTTGTTGTTTCATCTCAAAAGTGCAGAACCAGAACAGAGACCAAAATAACAACATAACACTGCTATTTATTTCATCCTGTCATTCAAATCTGTGTGTGTGTGTGATATGTGTGTGTGTGATGTGTGTATGTGTGATTTGTGTGTGTGTGTGATGTGTGTGTGTGATATGTGTGTGTGTGTGTGAAGTGTGTAAATTGTGTGTGTGTGATTTGTGTGTGTGTGTGATGTGTGTGTGTGATATGTGTGTGATGTGTGTGTGATATGTGTGTGTTGTGTGTGTGTGTGTGATGTGTGTGTGTGTGATATGTGTGTGTGTGATGTGTGTGTATGTGTGATTTGTGTGTGTGTGTGATGTGTGTGTGTGATTTGTGTGTGTGTGTGTGTGTGTGATATGTGTGTGATGTGTGTGTGTGATATGTGTGTGTTGTGTGTGTGTGTTGTGTGTGTGTAAATTGTGTGTGTGTGTGATTTGTTTGTGTGTGTGTGATGTGTGTGATTTGTGTGTGTGTGAATGTGTGTGTGTGACGAGTGTGTGTTTCTGTGTGTGTGATTTGTGTGTGTGTGTGTGAAATGTGTGTGTGTGTAAATTGTGTGTGTGATGTGTCTGATTTGTGTGTGTGTGTGTGTGTGTGTGTGTGTGATATGTGTGTGTGTGAGTGTGTGATGAGTGTGTGATGTGTGTGAGTGTGATGTGTGTGTGTATGTGTGATGAGTGTGTGTGTGTGTGTGTGTGTGTGTGAGTGAGTGTGTGTGTGTGAAGTGTGTAAATTGTGTGTGTGTGATTTGTGTGTGTGTGTGTGTGTGATATGTGTGTGATGTGTGTGTGTGATATGTGTGTGTTGTGTGTGTGTGTTGTGTGTGTGTAAATTGTGTGTGTGTGTGATTTGTTTGTGTGTGTGTGATGTGTGTGATTTGTGTGTGTGTGAATGTGTGTGTGTGACGAGTGTGTGTTTCTGTGTGTGTGATTTGTGTGTGTGTGTGTGTGTTATATGTGTGTGTGTGTGTAAATTGTGTGTGTGTGATGTGTCTGATTTGTGTGTGTGTGTGTGTGTGTGTGATATGTGTGTGTGTGAGTGTGTGATGAGTGTGTGATGTGTGTGAGTGTGATGTGTGTGTGTATGTGTGATGAGTGTGTGTGTGTGTGTGTGTGTGTGTGTGTGATGAGTGTGTGTTTGATGTGTGTGAGTGTGTGTGTGTGAGTATGTGTGAGTATGTGTGTGTGTGTGTGTGTGTGATGAGTGTGTGTGTGTGTGTGAGTGAGTATGTGTGTGTGTGTGTGATGAGTGTGTGTGTGTGTGTGTGATATGTGTGAGTGATGAGTGTGTGTTTGATGTGTGTAAGTGTGTGTGTGTGTGATGAGTGTGTGTGTGTGTGATATGTGTGAGTGATGAGTGTGTGTTTGATGTGTGTGAGTGTGTGTGTGTGTGATGAGTGTGTGTGTGTGTGTGATATGTGTGAGTGATGAGTGTGTGTTTGATGTGTGTAAGTGTGTGTGTGTGTGTGTGATGAGTGTGTGTGTGTGTGAGTGTGTATGTGTGATGAGTGTGTGTTTGATGTGTGTGTGTGTGTGATGAGTGTGTGAGTGTGTGCGTCAATTTCTCGAACAAATATGTGTTGCTGAACGACGGCAAATCGATGG
This sequence comes from Moxostoma hubbsi, assembly GCA_032164185.1. NCBI lineage: Eukaryota > Metazoa > Chordata > Actinopteri > Cypriniformes > Catostomidae > Moxostoma > Moxostoma hubbsi. The sequence goes on from JAVLUX010000001.1 coordinate 42,319,987, forward strand.
GTAATCTCTTAAAGATTAAAAGGGCATTAATACTGGCAACAATAACATAAACGTGTGCACCCAGTATGCATTGATTTGGAACCCGATCCGGACTTGTTCCAGTAAAGCTGACGCTGGAGGAACGTTCCGAGCACCCGACTGACTCGGCACAAAAACAACTCCTGCCGGTCTATTCTGAGCTGTGATTGTTTAAAAGGCTAATTAAAACCAGAGGAAGCCGCCCGGATGACACGGATAAACAAATCCTGTTGCTTTCAAGTGAATTATAGGTGTGTGAAAGGCAGTTTAATCACTCTAGCTCGCCGTTAAACGGATGCAGCCGGTGACCTTCACACATGACCGGGGCATCTCACGGCACTGGACAGAACCGGTCTGGGATCATTATAATGGCTTTGTGGTGCTTTGAGGGACCTATTAGAGATGAGATTCTCTTCTCAATCCAATACGTGTGAAACACGGGACAAGAGAGTGAAATAATCCCAGCAGAAATATGATTTTCAGATCCTCTTTATTATTGTGGTGATACAGCTTTCGATAAAGGAAACGGGCCAATACAAACAAAGTGACATGAAAGTGACCATTAAATAAAACTGGCAAAACTTGCCACCATGATACGAGAGTGTTGTGTGTGGTTTCCAGGGTGTTGCTATGCGGTAAGTTAGTCTGAGTGCTTTTTAACACATTGCTGTGCAGTTTCCAGGGTGTGATTGATGGTCAGTTCATGCACAAAGTCAAAGGAGTATATAAAAAAATGATATTACATTGTAGTAAATACAGCCGAAAAGACTTTCTACATTGAATAAGCGAGTAAAAGCGCAAACTTGAGAATATTACGTACATTTCTACTTAACGGAATATTCCGGGTTCAGTACAAGTGAAGCTCAATCGACAGTACATGTGGCTTAATATTGATTACCACAAAAATTAAATTTGATTAATGTCGTTCCTCCTTTTCTTTATAAAAGCACAAATGTGTGTTCCAGTGGGACACTTCCAATGGAAGTCAACAGGGTTTCATCTGTAAATGTTAAAATACTCACTCTGTTTCAGAAGTATAGTCACATTACGTAAACAATATGTGTGATAATATGAATTTAGTGTGATAAAACGAATCTGTGGAAAGTTATAGACAATTTTACAACCTCGTTGTCATGACGACGTAATGTCAACAAACTAAAAACGCCATGACTATAAAAATGGCGATTTGAGCAAATTTACAGCTCAGTTTTAGCAGAAGAATTAATGTGCTTTATACAATATTAAGCTTCACATTTCTGTTTGATTCAGTAGCGCTATACTTTTATTATTTGGAAAGTGTCCAGTAATTTATATGGAGATTGATTTCTCCTCTCTAAACTGTTTCTCCGGCGCGTTCTTTCGTCACCACTGCTGCTACGTCAACATGACGTATCACAACACTACGGAGGCCGAGGCGTGTGCTGAGAGTCACAGTGCCCAATACGCGGATCGCGATCTACCAATCGATCGCAAAGGCAACGCTAAAGTAAAAATAAATATACAAATAAATATAGTGTCTTTCCTTATTTTAGTTTCTGTCTGACTTGCACTTTGACGAGTACATTTTGAACCGGTTTGATTTTTGTTTATTCAGTTGCCATGACAACTAGGTTCGCGCCTTCCAACGGCTTCTGAGAACAGAGCGCGAAATTGCGAAACTAGCAGTGTTTGAGATTAGCAACCAGACTAGCAACTGCCTTATTGTCTTATTCCATTCAGTGTAAATCATCATAATAAAGTAAATGCCTTGGCTATTGTACGCTATTGTGCTGTAGGTGTTTGGGGTTTAGTGTTAAAACTGAACGATATCAACATTGAACATTAGATATATATATATATATATATATATATATATATATATATATATATATATATATATATATATATATATATATTTAATTAATTAGATGATAAATTCCATGTAGGGATACATGCAGTAGTCCCAACAAGCATTGTGTATTTTTAGTTGGTAGATCTTATTGAGTTGGTCGTTTAAAAGTAGATATCACGCAAAAAAAGTGTGAACACCCCAGACAAAGTATATAGATTAATATGGCAGAGGCAGCTCTGCATCTGCCACCAAATAATTACAAATCCAATGTTTGGAAACACTTTAGGTTTTATAGGAGAGATGTAGATTTTGATGAAACCATCCAGTTCTTAAAATATGTCGTATAATAAATATGTCGTAATAAAAGCGTCTGCCAAAATGCATAAATGTAAATGTCGTGGCGCTATAAAATATACAGGCAGTACGACTAACAACACACTTGAAGCATCCTTAATTATTTTTCACTTTTAAATGTATGCATCGTAATAGGGGTGAATCGCATCGCATCGGTAGCTGCTTCAAATGTATCTTTAATGTATCGTATCGTTGGCTATGCATCGAGATGTGTATCGCATCGGCCTCAGTTATGGATATGCAAATCCCTAGTTCCTAGTGTGCTTGAATAATTAATGAGCTTGCATAGTTTCACTGTTTGCATGTATATTTGCACCGTTTTTATTGTTGATTTTGTTGTTGCGTTTGTCAACTTTTTTGCAAAGTCTGAAGGTCTTTTTCTACTCAAAATGAACCATTAATGATCAAAAACATTGTGATGATACAGTAGTTAGCGAACACTGGATCTTGTTTCTATCGCCGTAAAAGTAAAGTAATGTTGTCTAATACACAACATAGTATGCATTCAGCTGCTCTGCATGTACATACATGATTAAACGTGTTTATTAGGAAAGTTCTACATGTGAAAAGTTCAAGTACAATCAGATTTGCAAGTAAAAGTTACTCACTAACTTTAGTCAGTATTATGTAATAAAGTTAAGTAGTTGTACATAATTTTATACCATTCAAATTGACTTTACTTACTAAATCTTACTAGTCTCTAGTAGGTTGTTCGTTTGTTTTGCGCTGTTTTATAGATATCCTAACATTTTGGGCATTAAAGTGCATAAAATCTAAATTATATGCAGTTTATAGATATGTGTTTCAGGATTCCGACGGTCATGGAAAACCTGGAAATGTAAGGGAATTTTCCAATTGTGATTTCTGGGCCTGGAAAAAATCATGGAAATGTCTGTAGTTACTGTATATTTTTCTAGTTTTCCTCGGCTTTGAAAATATCTAGTCTTATGTAGAGTAAAATGAGCCGGTAAGCTACAGTTATGAGTCAGCTCTTGTCAATGAATGAAACACAAACACCCGAAGAAGTCATGGGATTACATCGGCCAATAACGGCGGGAAACCTGATGGTTAAATGTGCGCTGCAGCGTAAACCACACACACACACACACACACTAATCATTAAATGCAGCCTGAACTCGTGAAAATGAAGTAACCATGGCAACATTTTTGTAATTGAATTTACGTGCTTCACTTCGCATTTTTTCTGCAGCTTTCCGAGTGTCCAGCGGGGGGCGCCAAAAGCGAGTGAAATAGTGTCGTAATCAGACGAGGTTGTAAAGTTGACTGCAGTTGGCGGTTTTAATGACATAAACCAGGGCTGGACTGATTATCTGGCATACCAGACATTTTCCCGGTGGGCCGGCGCACTTTTGGGCCAATCAGGGGTGGAATGGACATCTGGAGAACTGATAAATATTACAGCCTCACGATGCACAAAACAACATCTACGTTTATTTCAGATATCAAAATGTTCTCCATGGTTTTGCATATCTATAATGTTTGAAGCACCGATGTCCAAGGCATGCTTTAGATGCAATAGCAGGTGGAAGAGAGTTTTTGTTTTTCAGTTTTGAGATAAAGCGTCGTTGATGTGATTATCTGTGTGTCAGGCTGCGCAGGATCGCCGTCAGCACTGGCTTGAGCAAAGGGCAAAGTTTTTGGTCTCTCGCCCCACAAAACAGCCTGTAATGCGGTTGTCAGTAAACAAGCGGACAAAAACATGCTCTTATCACTCGAACGGAGTGGGAGAGGGAATCTGTCCAATTTCACTCTTGGCCTGATTTTCATTTGGACTCCGGCTTGTGATTCAGTATCAGTGATATTTATACAAACACACAAACTGAGGAATCCTTTGTGTTTCTCAAATGACCAATAGGAACAGTCTTTTGTGTGCTGCATGTTAAGATTTAAACAGTCTCTGAAAGCACATTCGTGTCAGGTATCTGTATATACAAGAATCAGTTTTGTGGTAATCACCATCATGCCAGAAATGCTGCCGAATGAGCTGAACCCGGAATATTCCATTAATGGAGTCATTTAGGTCCAGATTAGGTTTAATCTGAGATTGGGCGCTTGTCCGGTACCTGCTAACTTCAGCCATGAGGAAAGGGAGGGGTGCATGTATTCATGTATTTCAAAATGAACATTGGCTTTATTTACTGTGGAGTGTTGCGGATATGCTCTTTTAAATCAAGCTTTTGTTAACGTATGTTCAAGAGAAGGGCTGGACTGGTAATCTGGCATACAGGGCATTTTCCTGGTGGGTGGGGCCAATCAGGGAGAACCGAGCGGGCTGATGGGTCGGCCGTGAAACGGGGCCGCTATGAGCTGCCGTGTTATGCAGAACGGACATCAAAACACCCCCGACTCTCAACAACTCTTGGCTCAACTTTTGCAACTTTTGGGCCAGTTGCTATGTAAAATCCCGGGTTGATTTCTGTATTGACGCTGACTATCACACCTGGAGTCGTGAGTTTGAATCCAGGGCGTGCTGAGTAACTCCAATCAGGTCTTGCAACCAAATTGGCCCGGTTGCTAGGGAGGGTAGAGTCACATGGGGTAACCAAATTGGCCCGGTTGCTAGGGAGGGTAGAGTCACATGGGGTAACCAAATTGGGCCGTTGCTAGGGAGGGTAGAGTCACATGGGGTAACCAAATTGCTCCAGTTGCTAGGGAGGGTAGAGTCAAATGGGGTAACCAAATTGCTCCAGTTGCTAGGGAGGGTAGAGTAACATGGGGTAACCAAATTGGGCCGGTTGCTATGGAGGGTAGAGTCACATGGGGTAACCAAATTGGTCCAGTTGCTAGGGAGGGTAGAGTCACATGGGGTAACCAAATTGGGCCGGTTGCTATGGAGGTTAGAGTCACATGGGGTAACCAAATTGGGCCGGTTGCTAGGGAGGGTAGAGTCACATGGGGTAACCAAATTGGCCCGGTTGCTAGGGAGGGTAGAGTCACATGGGGTAACCAAATTGGCCCGGTTGCTAGGGAGGGTAGAGTCACATGGGGTAACCAAATTGGCCCGGTTGCTAGGGAGGGTAGAGTCACATGGGGTAACCAAATTGGCCCGGTTGCTAGGGAGGGTAGAGTCACATGGGGTAACCAAATTGGTCCAGTTGCTAGGGAGGGTAGAGTCACATGGGGTAACCAAATTGGGCCGGTTGCTAGGGAGAGTAGAGTCACATGGGGTAACCTCCTCTTGGTGGTGATTAGTGGTTCTCTCAATGGGGCGTGTGGTGAGTTGTGTGTGGATTGTGGAGAGTAGCATGAGCCTCCACATGCTGTGAGTCTCCTAAGCAACCAAATTGGCCCGGTTGCTAGGGAGGGTAGAGTCACATGGGGTAACCTCCCCATGGTGGTGATTAGTGGTTCTCGCTCTCAATGGGGCGTGTGGTGAGTTGTGTGTGGATCGTGGAGTAGCATGAGCCTCCACATGCTGTGAGTCTCCTTAGCAACCTAATTGGCCCGGTTGCTAGGGAGGGTAGAGTCACATGGGGTAACCTCCTCGTGGTGGTGATTAGTGGTTCTCTCAATGGGGCGTGTGGTGAGTTGTGTGTGGATCGTGGAGAGTAGCATGAGTCTCCACATGCTGTGAGTCTCCTTAGCAACCAAATTGGCCCGGTTGCTAGGGATGGTAGAGTCACATGGGGTAACCTCCTCGTGGTGGTGATTAGTGGTTCTCTCAATGGGGCGTGTGGTGAGTTGTGTGTGGATCGTGGAGAGTAGCATGAGTCTCCACATGCTGTGAGTCTCCGGTGTCATGCACAACGAGTCACGTGATCAGATGCGTGGATTGGCGGTCTCAGAAGCGGAGGCAACTGAGACTCGTCCTCTGCCACCCGGATTGAGTTAGGATTAGGTCCTCGCGCCACCACGAGGACCTGCTAAGTAGCGGGAATTGTGCATTCCAAATTGGGGATAAAAAAAAGAGAGGTCACTTCTTCTGAAAGTTCATGCCAAACAAAAGTGCAAACAAACAAGACTCAACTGGTTCCAAAACCCCCAATTAGACCCAAAGCAGTATCTCTCTACATAATCAGTCTCACTAGTTGTGCGTTTGTAAGCATTCAGTGTCCGCTTGCGAAGCTGATTGGATTGTTGACTGATGTTCTGATGTTGTTTACAAGCGTTACCTCATCAGCATTGTTTCATCACATCGTTTGTGATCGTTCTGATTGGCTGTATCAGTGTGCCAACAAACCTTTGAACTGCTGA
>JAVLUX010000001.1:42336404-42344257 GCA_032164185.1 Moxostoma hubbsi
CCAAACATAAGTGTACTGGCATTGGTGTTCAGGGCCTTTACGAGAGTATAAGAGGACAATCTCCAAACCAATGTGCGCCAGTTTAGCTTCACCGCATCAGCAAACCATCCAGTCCTTTCTCATGTTGCCAATGCAAAATCAAGAAGATCAAAACCGTCAGTCCAGATACAGGATTCTCAAAGCGCTCTTTCACGCGGTTATTCCAAATTCCATCTTCTTCGTTGGTTCGGTTCACTGGCGAACCAAAGCCAGAGACAGACGACCAGAGCCAGTAAGCAGTTCTCTCCCGGGTCACAATGAGGGCCAAAGGCTTTTTGGATCACTCGAACAACGGACTCTTAAAGACTTTTTCTATTTATTGACGAATCGACACCAAAGAAACATTTCTGCACCTAACTGTTCCGCAAACGAAAACTGTTCAAAAAAGGACAATGAAGGAAATAAAACAAAAAACTACCAAAAAATAAAAAATGACGAACCGTAGAACGACGACGGGCGACAAAGAGGAACGGAGAGCCGTCGTCTTTGTTGGTGTTCGGATTGGTGGGACAGTTGAAAACCAGGAAGCAGAATGGGATCGAAAGGGTTTATAAACGTGCGGCAGAGCCGTTCCCACGGCAACGGCGGCTCCCACAGGCAGACTAACGCGTCTCTCGGAAAAGTTGAAGGTTTTCTTTAACGTGTGCCTATGCAGTTTTTTCAACCAAAATGGAAAGACAACAAAAACCTCATTAGCTATAAAACCAAAGATTCAGAGCAACTCCCAACGCATTACCCCGCAGTGTCCCGTCACCGATGCCGGTTCACCAAGAGGTGCAACGGTGCGTTGAGGAGGGGCTTGTATGTAGGGGGTTGACTCATTCAGTGTTGCCTCTCTCCAAACATGGGACGTCAAGGGTTCAGCTCCAAGTTTGTCCTACCTCCGTTATGTCCACTTCACAGCTCAAACTAAAGGTGTAACTCAGCCTGATGGGCATACCAAAGATAAACACCTTTAAACACATGCAATCTCACCTTTTCCCCATCATCCTACGCTTGCAGGCAAACTACCACTTACGCAACAAGTAGAAGAACTCACGATCTTGTAGCTTTGTTTCATAAATGTTTAGCAAGATGATTTCGAGTCAACACAATCTGTAGCTTCCTGCAAGACTCGTCCAGAATCTGTTGAATGCCAAAGAATAGACTCAATTCTCAATTCCAGCCTTCCGAAATATTCCAACATCTCAATTTCCCATTGAGTCACACGTTTGGTTCCATGAGCTGAACCCCGTCTCCTATGTTTGAGAGAGCTGTTGGCGTTTAGACGGTAATCTGTTCAAAGGCACCGCTGCAACCACTTCCATATTCCTACAAGATGCCTCCTAGTAGTCAAGGGTACCCTGGTAGTCAAGGGCACCCTGGTAGTCAAGGGCCCCCTGGTAGTCAAGGGCAACCTGGTAGTCAAGGGCACCCTGGCAGTCAAGGGCCCCCTAGCAGTCAAGGGCCCCCTGGTAGTCAAGGGCACCCTGGCAGTCAAAGACCCCCTGGTAGTCAAGGGCCCCCTGGTAGTCAAAGGCACCCTGGCAGTCAAGGGCCCCCTGGTAGTCAAGGGTACCCTGGCTGTCAAGGGCCCCCTGGTAGTCAAGGGCCCCCTGGCAGTCAAGGGCACCCTGGTAATCAAGGGCCCCCTGGTAGTCAAAGGCACCCTGGCAGTCAAGGGCCCCCTGGCAATCAAGGGCCCCCTGGTAGTCAAAGGCACCCTGGCAGTCAAGGGCCCCCTGGTAGTTAAGGGCACCCTGACAGTCAAGGGCACCCTGGCAATCAAGGACCCCCTGGTAGTCAAGGGCCCCCTGGTAGTCAAAGGCACCATGGCAGTCAAGGGCCCCCTGGTAGTCAAGGGTCCCCTGGTAGTCAAGGGCACCCTGACAGTCAAGGGCCCCCTGGTAGTCAAGGGCACCCTGGCAGTCAAGGGCCCCCTGGCAGTCAAGGGCCCCCTTGAATCCAACTGGAATGCCAATAATCTGCCAAAAATGCTCACTTACCTGTAAGAGAGGAAACTGCAGACTGTAGGTCGAATAGCTTTATCCTTTAGGTTCTCTCTCTTCAAAGCTTCTAATCCAAAGATTCTCCAACGCCTAGGACCTCACGGGGTCGGCCTGGCACCTTCATCTGCTATCCAATATGGTCAGGTCTTTAGGAATATGGGCCAAAGAGCTTTCCTTTGCTTGTCTTAGTACTTATGTTTTGCCAATGCCTCTGTACAGTGTCTTAACCAGGTTTTGCAATATGTGATTTTATTTATGTAATTTATATGTGTTATAATTGAACTTAATTTAAATGGTCTAAAAATGGTCCCCAGAAACCCTTTACCCCAAATGGCTTGCCAAAAGTTTACATTGTTTGCATGTTGGACACCATCAGACTTATTTATTCATGACTAAATGCGCTAGCATTGATTTTTTTAATTGTATTTTAAACATAATTATTTAATGTTATTTAATGAGATGGAATTGTTTGAATGACTATTTATGTATATTAGTGCTTCTCTGATAATTTACTAGTTAGCTTTACTTTAAAAAGCAACGCAAAGGGTGTATTTAATTCTTAGAATCATGCAAAAACGTGGTAGTTGTCACGTTTTCAGTCTGTCAATCCGTTTAAATATTCTTTGTTGATTTTCTGTCGAATGGAAACAATCTATGGTTTGATACTGTCTGAAGGGGCACTGCATCAGGGCATTTACGGTTATGAATCATTCTGTTGCTCGCATTGAAGAACAAGCACCGAATTTCAGCCCGGTGTTTTAGAGACGGACCGTAGGGGGGGGGGGGGGGGGGGGGGGCTGGGGGCCACACGTTCACAAGAGATCAGCGCTGAACTCACCAAAGATAAAAAACCCACGGATGCTGAGAGAACGTGCCGGAGGACATAGAGGAATCCCTTAAAAACTGGAAAAAGCTGCTTCCAAGACTGACATGTGTGTGTGTAAAAAAGTCTTTCTGATCTCTTTAGTGGGAACCACAGAGGCTACCTCACTGAATTTTCCATTTGTAAGTTTAATCGTGTTGATGAAACCAAAGATACCAAAGATTTCTTTTTCTCGAGTACGGTCTGCGCTTGACGCCATGCTTTGGATATTTTGATAATGCCACTCTTTTTTCACTCTCTCTCTCTCTTCTTCCTCTTTCATATACAAGTTCTTCCTCTCCTCTGGAAAAATAAGTGCAATGGAGTGGAGGGGACTTGATGTCCAGTTGTAGATTTTAGTCCTGTGTATGTTCAGGGAAGGATTATGAGTTGCAAAGGCCCTGGGGTCAATTATCTCCAAGGGCACCCTTTGTGGTGTTCGTGCAACGGGGCAGTCAAGGGACCCCTGGTAGTCAAAAGGCACCCTGGCAGTCAAGGGCCCTCTGGTAGTCAAGGGCCTCTTGGCAGTCAAGGGCCCCCTGGCAGTCAAGGGCCCCCTGGTAGTCAAGGGCACCCTGGCAGTCAAGGGACCCCTGGTAGTCAAAGGCACCCTGGCAGTCAAGGGCGCCCCTGATAGTCAAGGGCACCCTGGTAGTTAAGGGCACCCTGGCAGTCAAGGGCCCCCTGGTAGTCAAGGGCCCCCTGGCAGTCAAGGGCACCCTGGCAGTCAAGGGCCCCCAGGTAGTCAAGGGTACCCTGGCAGTCAAGGGCCCCCTGGTAGTCAAGGGCACCCTGGCAGTCAAGGGCCCCCAGGTAGTCAAGGGTACCCTGGCAGTCAAGGGCCCCCTGGTAGTCAAGGGCCCCCTGGAAGTCAAGGGCACCCTGGAAGTCAAGAGCCCCCTGGCAGTCAAGGGCCTCTTGGCAGTCAAGGGCCCCCTGGCAGTCAAGGGACCCCTGGTAGTCAAGGACGCCCCTGATAGTCAAGGGCACCCTGGTCGTTAAGGGCACCCTGGCAGTCAAGGGCCCCCTGGTAGTCAAGGGCCCCCTGGCAGTCAAGGGCCCCCTGGCAGTCAAGGGCCCCTTGGTAGTCAAGGGCCCCCAGGCAGTCAAGGGCATCCTGGCAGTCAAGGGCCTCTGGGCACTGGCCCAATTGGCTCGGTCGGAAATCCTTCCCTGTGTATGTTTAATCGCGCCATACCGGTCAGAATGTAATAAAACCAAGATGCAAAAACATTAACATGTCAAATCCAGTTCGCCACAGAAACACCAACATTAACATCACCCTAGAAGCGTTGCAAATTCATGAATCCGACACAATCAAAAAGGGACTGAATACTCAGTTCAGAACTGGACTGACGTTGAAACGTTTAAAGTTTTTAATATTTGAGTCAAAATGAATCAGAGTGCATCAACAAGTCAAAGTTCCGAAATGACACGATAATAAAACGTCAATGATCGTAAACCTGCAATACAAATGCTAGCGACGAATTCTTCGCATTTGGTCTCTATTTTGGTCATTTTTGTTCTGACAATCAAACTCCCGCAAAGTTAATGGTAGCGTTGCCGACTTGTCTCTTTATACATCATCTTACGAGAGTCGGTCAATGCAATGTCACGCCTTTAAGTTCGGAAATTGGACAAATTTTGTCCCAATGTGTAACGCCCAATTCCCAATGCGCTTTAAGTCCTCATGGTGGCGTAGCGACACTCCTCAATCCAGGTGGCGGAAGACAAATCTCAGTTGCCTCCACGTCTGATCCGCGCATCTTATCACGTGACTTGTTGAGCGCGTTGCCACGGATACATAGCATTTGTGGAGGCTTCACGCCACCCACCACGGCATCCACGCACAACTCGCCACACGCCCCACGAGAACGAACCACATTATAGCGACCACGAGGAGGTTACCCCATGTGACTCTACCCTCCCTAGCAACCAGGCCAATTTGGTTGCCTAGGAGACCAGGCTGGAGTCACTCAGCACGCTCTGGATTCAAACTAGCGAACTAGTGGGTGACAACTAACTTTTTCTATCGCCGTTTAAAAAAGCTAGCACAGTCACGGGGACAGGTTGGCACCCATTTCAATCTTACCTTTCAGGGAATTGGGACATTCCACATCTGACTTTGAATGGGATGCAGCCTGAACAAACTCTGGAACGACATTCAAAAATGCCGCGTATAGTTTTTAGTTATCCGAAACACTCCTCGATCTTTCTCAAAAAGATCGAAGTCCATTTAATGTTGTTGTTTCTGTGCTCACTGACCATCTCTTACCACACCAAAGGGACTCTACGGAGAACTTTCAGGAAATCGTCGCCAACCGCGACTCGCTAAAGACGCTAATCAAACGCAGGTGGAATATCCAACACTTCCGCATCCTGTTTAAAAAGTAACATACTTATGTCGTATTGATTGCCAGTATGCCGTCAACTATTTTAGTGATGTAGTCATTTAAATCAGGTCCTACAATTTTGCATTTTCGTCGCAAGCGTAATTTATATTTTATATAAAAAATTCAAAAAGGAACCCCCGATAAACATATAGAGCGCGCTTTTGTTGCAAAGTATGAGATATTGTTGGATGAGTGCCTTGCTTGAACCAAAGCGAAGTTTAGACCTCTCCGTTTCTTCAGTTATTACCTCAGCGACAGGAAGCACCTACGATCGTCGCGCACCAGCGAGACGTGGGTTTACGGTGTTTGCAATGCAATACTCGACCAAAGGCTTTCTAGGAATCTGTTCTTTCTCTTTTCTCTCCTTCTAATGGTTGCAAAGCTTTAAATAAGAACCCCCCCCCCCCGAGGCATGCCGAGAGCGCAGACCGTCCTTCTCTTACCAAATTTTTCTCGGATATACCTCATAGAAGATAGCGTTAGGGTACTGTTATTATAGCGTATGTATTAAATTATTGACGTACTCTTTATTTTCTAGTAACTGTGACTTAAAGACAAACCAAGAGAAAAGCTTTATACATCTTACGTTGTGATTTTTGTAATAGCTGAACCAAAAACAGAACGCTCGTCTTTTTGTCTCCAACGCTCACAAATATTTGATTTATTACTTTATTTTTCTGAGGGAAGGCTCGTGTTGTCCATCAGGATATTGGTTTTGGATTGGGAATGGTTGGTGGTTGGAACGAGCCTGATGTTTACAGTTTTCATACTTCCAAAGAAACTAGCATCACTTCAGTTGTACAGTTTAGATCGCGTCGATTGCGTTTACACTGTTCATTTTCTTGTTTCGCCATTTTTCCCCTCACCGTACACATTTCGTGTGAAAATGTAGCATTACAGAAACGCACCCGTCATTCGGTGCTGTGGTCTTGATTTTTGCACGAGTATCTTTGCGGTTCTAGTCGTTCAGTTACAAATCCGTCCCATTTTTTTTGGCATGTTGGCCTGATCAGCCTTCGGGTTTCGATTGTACCTTGGCGGAAGTGAATCAGATTCACCCAGGTCAAATTGGCCGAATCAACCTGATCACTTCCTGTTTGTACAAACGTTTCCGATCAAGTGTACGGTGACTTAATCTTCCATTATCCCAAAAACACCAATCCACTGTATACAAGGGCGTACATTGAGGGGGGTTGCAGCGTGAAGCATAAACATGCTTTCATTGATCATAGTGGGGGGGGTGGGGGGGGGGGGGGTTAAAGGTGTTGTGTTTGGATGTTGGACTTCCAAATTGGACTTTAAATGGACAAACAAGTTGTTTTGGTCTAAACACAACAGTACATGTTCTGTACTACACGAATTCGGTTCAGAAAAATACAAAATGAAAAGTGCAACGTGAAGTCCTAAAAATGTAGTTAGGTCACAGGATGAACGAGACAATCTACTACGAAATCGGGGGGGGGGGGGGGGGAAAACCCTCTTTATACATTTGAGAACGAATGACCGGTTAAATCTAGTCATAAAAAACCAGTTCTGTCATTTGAGACTGTCAGAACCAGGGACGGATTACCGAGCGGGGTCAATGGGTGCCCTGGAGTGCACGGGGGTGCCCTGGAGTGCTGTGGAGTGCCCGGGGGGTGTCCTGGAGTGCTCTGGAGTCTCCTGGGGTGTCCTGGAGTGCTCTGGAGTGTCCTGGGTGCCTTGGAGTGCTCTGGAGTGCCCGGGGGTGTCCTGGAGTGCTCTGGAGAGTCCTGGGGTGCCTTGGAGTGCTCTGGAGTGCCCGGGGGTGTCCTTGAGTGCTCTGGAGTGCCCGGGGGTGTCCTGGAGTGCTCTGGAGTGTCCTGGAGTGCCTTGGACTGCTCTGGAGTGCCCGGGGGTGTCCTGGAGTGCTCTGGAGTGTCCTGGGGTGCCTTGGAGTGCTCTGGATTGCCCGGGGGTGTCCTGGAGTGCTCTGGAGTGTCCTGGGGTGCCTTGGAGTGCTCTGGAGTGTCCTGGGGTGTCCTGGAGTGCTCTGGAGTGCCTGGGGGTGTCCAGCAGTGCTCTGGGCTTTAAGGCCGCATGATCAAGTTTGGTGATCCCCCCCACTTGAAAACCTTTTTTGGACATGAACAACGAACCACAAACTCATACACCCCACCACAACACCCCACCCCCCCCCCCCCCCCCCCCCCCCCCCCCCCCCCACCCCTTGGAGATAATTGGCCCCAGGGGCCTTTGCAAGTCGTAATCCGTCCCTGGTCCGAATGCATAAAAGAATTGATGTCTTAGAAACTCGTGTTTTGACATAACGAACGCCACTGAGGCGTTTCCAAAGATTGTGTTTAAGCGGTCACCCGTCTGACCGGAACATTATGAACCGTGTTGCAAAGAATCTGCTGTTTTATTCCGTTATAAATGGGTTGCATACGCATCGTTTTACATTATGTTCATGTGTTTGGTTTGTTAAATCATTATATTCATGTATAAAAGGATCGTTGTTGGAATCAGAGAAAATTGAACAAATTTTGTAGTTTTGCATTCATGATCGAAGTCTTTGAGACGTTTGAAGTACATGTTCTTCCACGGGATGTT
>JAVLUX010000001.1:42344457-42371957 GCA_032164185.1 Moxostoma hubbsi
GTGAACACCCCTCGCCGCTGCATCCACAGATGCAAGTTAAGACTTTACTATGTAAAGGAGAAGCCGTACATCATCACTGTCCAGAAGCACTGCTGACTTCTCTGGACTCACTCTCAACTTTAGTAAACCTTTGTTAGTCAACACCCCTCACCGCTGCATCCACAGATGCAAGTTCAGACTTTACTATGTAAAGGAGAAGCCGTACATCATCACTGTCCAGAAGCACTGCTGACTTCTCTGGTCTCACTCTCAACTTTAGTAAACCTTTCTAAGTCAACACCACTCGCTGCTGCATCCACAGATGCAAGTTCAGACTTTACTATGTAAAGGAGAAGCCATACATCATCACTGTCCAGAAGCGCTACCGACTTCTCTGGTCTCACTCTCAACTTTAGTAAACCTTTCTAAGTCAACACCACTCGCTGCTGCATCCACAGATGCAAGTTCAGACTTTACTATGTAAAGGAGAAGCCATACATCATCACTGTCCAGAAGCACTGCTGACTTCTCTGGTCTCACTCTCAACTTTAGTAAACCTTTGTTAGTCAACACCACTCGCTGCTGCATCCACAGATGCAAGTTCAGACTTTACTATGTAAAGGAGAAGCCGTACATCTTCACTGTCCAGAAGCACTGCTGACTTCTCTGGACTCACTCTCAACTTTAGTAAACCTTTGTTAGTCAACACCACTCGCTGCTGCATCCACAGATGCAAGTTCAGACTTTACTATGTAAAGGAGAAGCCATACATCATCACTGTCCAGAAGCGCTGCCGAATTCTCTGGTCTCAATCTCAACTTTAGTAAACCTTTGTTAGTCAACACCACTCGCCGCAGCATCCACAGATGCAAGTTAAGACTTTACTATGTAAAGGAGAAGCCGTACATCATCACTGTCCAGAAGCACTGCTGACTTCTCTGGACTCACTCTCAACTTTAGTAAACCTTTGTTACTCAACACCACTCGCCGCTGCATCCACAGATGCAAGTTCAGACTTTACTATGTAAAGGAGAAGCCATACATCATCACTGTCCAGAAGCACTGCTGACTTCTCTGGTCTCAATCTCAACTTTAGTAAACCTTTGTTAGTCAACACCCCTCGACGCTGCATCCACAGATGCAAGTTCAGACTTTAGTATGTAAAGGAGAAGCCGTACATCATCACTATCCAGAAGCACTGCTGACTTCTCTGGACTCACTCTCAACTTTAGTAAACCTTTGTTAGTGAACACCCCTCGCTGCTGCATCCACAGATGCAAGTTCAGACTTTACTACGTAAAGGAGAAGCCGTACATCATCACTGTCCAGAAGCGCTGCCGACTTCTCTGGTCTCAATCTCAACTTTAGTAAACCTTTGTTAGTCAACACCACTCGCCGCAGCATCCACAGATGCAAGTTAAGACTTTACTATGTAAAGGAGAAGCCGTACATCATCACTGTCCAGAAGCACTGCTGACTTCTCTGGACTCACTCTCAACTTTAGTAAACCTTTGTTAGTGAACACCCCTCGCTGCTGCATCCACAGATGCAAGTTCAGACTTTACTATGTAAAGGAGAAGCCATACATCATCACTGTCCAGAAGCGCTGCCGACTTCTCTGGTCTCAATCTCAACTTTAGTAAACCTTTGTTAGTCAACACCACTCGCCGCTGCATCCACAGATGCAAGTTCAGACTTTACTATGTAAAGGAGAAGCTGTACATCATCACTGTCCAGAAGCGCTGCCGACTTCTCTGGTCTCAATCTCAACTTTAGTAAACCTTTGTTAGTCAACACCACTCGCCGCAGCATCCACAGATGCAAGTTAAGACTTTACTATGTAAAGGAGAAGCTGTACATCATCACTGTCCAGAAGCACTGCTGACTTCACTGGGCTCGCTCTCAACTTTAGTAAACCTTTGTTAGTCAACACCACTCGCCGCTGCATCCACAGATGCAAGTTAAGACTTTACTATGTAAAGGAGAAGCTGTACATCATCACTGTCCAGAAGCGCTGCCGACTTCTCTGGTCTCAATCTCAACTTTAGTAAACCTTTGTTAGTCAACACCACTCGCCGCAGCATCCACAGATGCAAGTTAAGACTTTACTATGTAAAGGAGAAGCCGTACATCATCACTGTCCAGAAGCACTGCTGACTTCTCTGGACTCACTCTCAACTTTAGTAAACCTTTGTTACTCAACACCACTCGCCGCTGCATCCACAGATGCAAGTTAAGACTTTACTATGTAAAGGAGAAGCCGTACATCATCACTGTCCAGAAGCACTGCTGACTTCTCTGGACTCGCTCTCAACTTTAGTAAACCTTTGTTACTCAACACCACTCGCCGCTGCATCCACAGATGCAAGTTCAGACTTTACTATGTAAAGGAGAAGCCATACATCATCACTGTCCAGAAGCACTGCTGACTTCTCTGGTCTCAATCTCAACTTTAGTAAACCTTTGTTAGTCAACACCCCTCGCCGCTGCATCCACAGATGCAAGTTCAGACTTTACTATGTAAAGGAGAAGCCATACATCATCACTATCCAGAAGCACTGCTGACTTCTCTGGTCTCAATCTCAACTTTAGTAAACCTTTGTTAGTCAACACCCCTCGCCGCTGCATCCACAGATGCAAGTTCAGACTTTACTATGTAAAGCAGAAGCCGTACATCATCACTGTCCAGAAGCACTGTTGACTTCTCTGGTCTCACTCTCAACTTTAGTAAACCTTTGTTAGTCAACACCACTCGCCGCAGCATCCACAGATGCAAGTTAAGACTTTACTATGTAAAGGAGAAGCCGTACATCATCACTGTCCAGAAGCACTGCTGACTTCTCTGGTCTCAATCTCAACTTTAGTAAACCTTTGTTAGTCAACACCACTTGCCGCAGCATCCACAGATGCAAGTTAAGACTTTACTATGTAAAGGAGAAGCCGTACATCATCACTGTCCAGAACCGCTGCCAACTTCTCTGGGCTCACTCTCAACTTTAGTAAACCTTTGTTAGTGAACACCCCTCGCCGCTGCATCCACAGATGCAAGTTCAGACTTTACTATGTAAAGGAGAAGCCATACATCATCACTGTCCAGAAGCACTGCCGACTTCTCTGGGCTCACTCTCAACTTTAGTAAACCTTTGTTAGTCAACACCACTCGCCGCTGCATCCACAGATGCAAGTTAAGACTTTACTATGTAAAGGAGAAGCCGTACATCATCACTGACCAGATGCACTGCTGACTTCTCTGGGCTCACTCTCAACTTTAGTAAACCTTTGTTACTCAACACCACTCGCCGCTGCATCCACAGATGCAAGTTAAGACTTTACTATGTAAAGGAGAAGCCGTACATCATCACTGACCAGATGCACTGCTGACTTCTCTGGACTCACTCTCAACTTTAGTAAACCTTTGTTAGTCAACACCCCTCGCCGCTGCATCCACAGATGCAAGTTAAGACTTTACTATGTAAAGGAGAAGCCGTACATCATCACTGTCCAGAAGTGTTGCCGACTTCTCTGGACTCACTCTCAATTTAGATGGAAAGTAGAACAGTGGAACTGGGCCTTTTGGTCTGAAGAGTCCACGTTTCAAATAGTTTTTGAAAAGCAGCCATTGTGTTCTTCATGTCAAAGAGGAAATGGACCATCCAAGCTGTTATCAGTGTCAGATCCAAAAGCCAGTGTCTGTATGGGTCAGGGGTGTGTCAGTGTCCATGGCATGGGTAACTCGCACATCTGTGAGGGCACCATTAATGCAGACAGATATGTACACATTTTGGAGCAGCATATACTGCCATTCAGCACCATCTTTTACAGGGACGTCCTGACATTTTCCGGCAGGAAAACTTCAAACCAAATACTGTCCAAATAATCAGAGAGTGCGGGTACTAGATTGGCATGCAGTCCTGACCATCTCCAATTGAGAATGTGTGTTGCATTATGAAGCGCACAATACGGCAATGAAGACCCTGTACAATTGTGCAACTGAAGACCTCCATAATGGATGAATGCGGGGGAATTCCACTTTTTAAATTTAACAAACTTGTGTATTCAGTACCCAAATTGTTAATAAGTGTTATTAGAAGAAATGCTGATGTTTCACAGTCGTAAAACACTCGACTGTCCCAACTTATTTGAAGCATGTTGCAATCATCTGATTTTAAACTATTGTACATTAAAAACAATGAAAATCACAAGGTAAAACATCATATATTGTTTAGTTGTAGAGCTTTAAATATAGCAAAGGGTGAATATAATTTACAGATCACTCATTTTTGTTTTTATTACCATTTTTCATACTGTCCCAACTTTTTCGGAATTGGGGTTGTAGACCACCTTAACCGTAGTGCACTTAGTTCAATCTATACTAGAGAAGTAAAGTTTTAACACTGGCTTGACAAAGACTTGTTGAAACTCTTTTCTATGGTTCAGACAGACAGACAGACAGACAAACAGACAGATAGATAGATAGACAGACAGACATACAGACAGACAGACAGACAGACAGACAGACAAACAGACAGACACAGACAGACAGACAGACAGACAGATAGACAGACAGACAGACAGATAGACAGACAGACAGACAGACAGACAGACTGAATGGGTGGATGGTTGGATGGATAGATATAATACCCTGGTCGGGACTCATGAATCACATTTGCTTTAGCCTTGGCCTTTTTAAAACATTCTGTCAATGTAAGTCTAAGGGCTTATGGAGATGTTTGATCGTCCACTGTGTGAAAACTGTAATTCCGATCTGTTCAAAAAGTTGAAGCAACCTGACTTAATGTCTGTGCCAAATTTGGTGGATGTAGCTTGAAACATTCTAGCTTGAAGTTACATTTTGGTCTTTATTTAGGGATTTTGAAAAACCTCTAGTTTGACAAAATGGTGCATTCTAGAGTTAGTAGAATTGTTTTTTAACCCCTGACCCTAACCCTAACCCCAGCCTTAACCCCTAAAGTGCTTTCACATGACTCATGCTGGGGCATCAACCCTAGGCTTATTGTTAGCATCAAGCGGCGCTTTGCTCTCCACATGACAAGCATTATAGATGAGAAAAAGCCCTGGCATATTCTTCGGCACATTAATTCATTACAGAAAGTAATGAGGACTTTTTTAATGTTCTTGGTGAAATTAAATTAGTTAAAGAACTGAGGCATAATTATGAATAAAAACGTTCATTTGCGTATCCATTTGTGGAACGATTGAGCATTTTTTGGGAATTTGCCAAATAAACTCAATAAATCAGCCGCAATGCAGAACACACACACACAAATTCCATTTGTTACAACCAGGCCTGAATTAGTGTATCTCTGCAGCCATCTAGTGGATATACTTGTAATTGCATGTGATTTTCCTTTATTGCCCAGCAGAGGGCAGAAGTCGGCCCCCAACACATGCCACATTTGACATTTTTACAAACTGATCAGCTCTATTGCCCAGTAATCATTGGACGATGCTTTATGAATGTCAGCAACAATAAGGTCACAATTGAAATTATTTCATACAGCACTTTATGGAAGAGCAACGCGTCGCCGGGGGCAACAGTAATACCTTACAATGCTCATGCAAATCATGTGAAAGCCCCTGAACCCTAACTCTTGAACTTTCTGACATGTCTCTGTTGTTCTCTGTAGAAGGAGGACTCTGACAATGTGGGTGAAATTGCGTACTATCCCATAGATAGAGCCTTCAACCTCATGTACTATCCATACTA
Source organism: Moxostoma hubbsi (assembly GCA_032164185.1). Lineage (NCBI taxonomy): Eukaryota > Metazoa > Chordata > Actinopteri > Cypriniformes > Catostomidae > Moxostoma > Moxostoma hubbsi. Next base: position 42,350,165 of record JAVLUX010000001.1, read on the forward strand.
CGGCAAGAGAGCGCAGGCAAGAAACTCACAAACACCACACGCAACCTTTATACACTGGGAATGTGATTGATTATATGCATGTGTATGTGTAGGTGAATTACTCGCAGCCTCTGGTGGCCGTGAAGTTCCTGAACATCACCCTGAACACAGACGTGAACGTGGAGTGTAAGATCAACTCCAACACCACTAAATTCAGCGAAAGGGACAAGTTCTCCGGCCGCGTCTCCTTCAAGCTCCGTGTCAACACAGTCTAGACACACACACACACACACACACTCACAGACACACACACACTCACACACACACACACACACACACACACACACACACACACACACACAGACACACACACACACACACACACACACACACACACACACACACACACTCACAGACACACACACACACACACACACACACACACACACACTCACAGACACACACACACACACACACACACACACACACACACTCACACACACACACACACACACACACACACACACACACACACACACACACACACACTCATAGACACACACACACTCACACACACACACACACACACACTCACAGACACACACACACTCACACACACACACACACACACACACACTCACAGACACACACACACTCACACACACACTCACAGACACACACACACACACTCACAGACACACACACACACACACACACACACACACTCACAGACACACACACACACACACACACTCACACACACACACACACACACACACTCTACACACATACACACACACACACTCAGACACACACACACACACACACACACACACACACACTCACACACACACACACACACACACACACACACACACACTCACACACACACACGCACACCCTGTTTAAAGTGGATTTTAGAAGGTGTCATTCATCTTCACAAGAGTCTAAACATGCTGTGAGTGTGAGTGTGTGTGTGTGTGTCTTTGTATCTCCGTGTGCTTTGAGTGTCTGTCGTCATATCCAGCTGAAATCATTCCAAAGTGAGTTTAAGAGAACTGGATGAAAATATCATTGATGTGATCACAAACAATCTGGTGATGGAGGGAGCGTTCGAATCTCACGCAACAGGTCAAGGGTCATATTCTTGCCAGAAAGTCTATATATATATATATATATATTTGTATTTGCAGTAAGAAAATGATTTATGCATTGAGAAAATTCAGCCTATTTTTTATTTCTTTTGACTTTTGAGATTTTTTGCATTGTGAAATGATATTTATGTATAAAAACAGTCACTGTACCGTCTTTAATTCATGCTAATTAAATACACAAATCATCGTATTACAGTTACAGGAAAATAATGTCGCAATGCAAGACAAACGAACTAGTCAGGAAAATAAAATAGGGTTAATTTTCTAAATGCAGAATTCAAATGTCTCATTTAATTGTTTAATTTGGGAGTGAAATATAACCTGGAGTTATTGTTCATGAGATGGTTGTTATAGCACTGATCGTATATGATATATAACTTAAGACGTCTCATAGACTAATATCATTCATAAAGCTGATATTACATGAATAATATGTTTATATGATCAATGAATCTCAACAGTCACAGACAGAAACCCTTTTATTCGCTCAATAATCAATTTATGATTAACTAAACATATCGCAAATCAAGACATGCTAATTTATTTATTTATTTATTTATTAAAGTACATTTACAATGCTATTCATTGATTTATTATCTGATTTGTGGTTTTCATTTGCTTTAATAGAACAAAGTTTGTGACAACGCTAATGTTCACGAACGCGTCACGATTGGCTGACGTTCTGCACATGCTCAGACCGCACTCGACTGACTCATTAGCCAATCAGCTTCGAGCTACGCCATATCAGTTCGCGATTAATTTGCAGAATTGTTAAATGCATTTCGTTGGAAAGGGTTCGCCCGTTTAAATGTGTACACAGCAATACCATTTGGTGCGTGAGTGTTCTGTTAATACTTGTAAATAATAGCGAATCTGGGCTAGCTAGCGACGAGAGTAGTTAAGAGGGGATTTCTGGGGGGTAAAAAAATATTTACTTCAAATTAATAAAATTTGCCAATCCAATCCGTCCTAACGTAGATGAATAAACAAACGTGTTTTTCTTCCCAAAAATAAGCACCTGTGTTTTTTTACTCATTTGTTGTCGAGCACATTAGCCATTAGCTTTAGCGCCCATTAGCGCAGCGCAAATATGACGCTAGCATTAGCTGCATATATCTGCGTAAACTTTCGTTTGTTTCTTCTTAGCTTTGGTAGACTTTTAGGTTTTTATCATGTGTTTGGACGTGGATGTTAAAGAGGAATGAAAGTAACCTGCCGCCAGTAGAGACGTTAGCATAGCGCTTATTAGCAAACCACTAGCCTGCTGTCTACGACGCGCGGGCGGCCTGACTGTGTTTCATTTGATTTTGTGTTTCTCACAATCCTTAATTTTGCCCCGAGTAGTGAATATGCTGTATTTCTATTCGGTTACTGCCACAGTGTTGTGCGTTTGAAAAGTGTGTGCAAAAGAGCCAGTCGCGGCCAAATTCTCAAAGTAACGACACGACCCATCCGTCACACATCAGGACAGAACTTACGGGCCAGATGTTTGGGATCAGTTTAATGTTTACACAGCGCAGTGACTAATAATTAGATTAGCCGCATGCTAAACTTACGCTGCCTGCCGTACGTTTACTGAGATCTACTCTACGTGTGCTGCCAGACCGCCTTGAAATAGATTTTATATGTTTATAAGAGACGGTAAATCTAATTATTGCACATTCGTTTTGACTTGACGTGGGCAGTGGTGCATATTAGCACGTCGCCAGATTTCATGTGCTTTCCAATACACTCATTTTTGTAAAATCTATACAACGTCAATGTGGTTTAAACCTGCACATCACCATGGCAACAGAATGCGTGTGATGGAGTGATACGTGTGCGACGTGTGTTACATTGTTACTGCATTCCATAAACTGCTAAATAATTGTTACAAGCAAAACTACATTTTGTTATATACTTAAAACAAGAAAATAAACGGATAACTTTAAAGAAAACAAAACAAAAATAGCGATTAAAAAACGTTTTTGGTGCAGCTTCGTTTGTTTGGACAATATCAATGACACACGAAGGAAGTGCGACAAACGTGCATGCAAACATCGGCGATGACAAACACACCTGCGCTACGTTTCGGCACCGTTGAGCTCTTTGTCCAAACCAATCGACACACACTCGTCATTTCTGGAGGATTTAATAGCTCACGAACTCATCTGTCTCTCATAGTGAAAGTGTCTTTTCTTTCTGTACAAACACTGCTCAAAAACTAGATGTATCTTATTAAATATCTTGAATATACGGTTATATATTGCCTGACATGAAAATTGTGCAACTTATATTCAAAAACAAATGATTATCAATATAAATGAAAAATAGAAAACAGGAAATAAAAACATCTTGTGTTTAACAAACATTTTGTCTTTGTTCTTGAAATGTTTCTAGAAAGCCGTACTGATTACCAGTGTTACAAGTAATCCGTTACAAAGTATGCCGTTATTGTAATCCAATTGCTTATTAGTCACAAGCAGTGTAACATGTTACCTTTTGAATTCATGTAATCAGATTACAGTTACTGACTTTCAATTAATTACTTTTAGCACTTTTGGGTAAAATATTATTTATGTAATACATTTAAACAGCAATTGTGACAATGTAAAGGGATGAAATACATTTTGTTAAATTTGTTGATCTGAGTGTTTTAGAAAGTTACTTATGAGTAAAATGATTAGTAATGATTATTTTTGGGGTTCTGGGTATCTCAGTGAGTATTGCCGCTGACTGTCACACCTGGAGTCGTGAGTTTGAATCCAGGGCGTGCTGAGTGACTCCAGTCAGGTCTCCTTAGCAACCAAATTGGCCTGGTTGCTAGGGAGGGTAGAGTCACATGGGGCAACCTCCTCGTGGTCACTATAATGTGGTTCTTGCTCTTGGTGGGACGTGTGGTGAGTTGTGCGCGGATGCCGCGGAGAATAGCAGGACAATTTGGTTACCCCATGTGACTCTACCCTCCCTAGCAACCGGGCCAATTTGGTTACCCCATGTGACTCTACCTCCCTAGCAACCGGGACAATTTGGTTACCCCATGTGACTCTACCCTCCCTAGCAACTGAGCCAATTTGGTTACCCCATGTGACTCTACCTCCCTAGCAACCGGGCCAATTTGGTTGCTAAGGAGACCTGGCTGGAGTCACTCAGCACGCCCTGGATTCGACTTGTGACCCCTAACCTCCCAGCAGAGCAGGTACGGTTCCAGCAGCACATCGGAGGCGGGGCCGAAGGCGGAGTTTAGACAGAGGCAGGCGACTGGGAATTTCTGTCCAGTGCACTCTTTGATGACATCATTTCCTCAATGCACATCAGCATCAGTTGTAACACTCGCCTGAACTATCAGAGAAGGAAGAGACAGTGTGTATTTGTGTAATTAGAGGTTTTTCTAAGGCAAGGGGTACATTTTTTTACATTTTTTATTTACATTTTTTATGCATTTGGCAGACACTTTTATCCAAAGTGACTTACAGTGCACTTATTACAGGGACAATCCCCCCGGAGCAACCTGGAGTTAAGTGTCTTACTCAAGGACACAATGGTGGTGACTGTGGGGATCAAACCAGCAACCTCCCAATTAGCAGCCCTGTGCTCTAGCCACTACGCCACCACCACCTACTACTGCTCAACTATTGCTCAACTCAACTACCTGGAACACTTTAGCATCATGGTGGTGATGTTTGCATAACAAACTCTTACTCAGAAAACATCATTGAGTTCATGTGTTGGTGCCTCTCTGATTGCGGTGTACAGACACGACCTTCATGACTGATAACAACCCTGAATGATTCCTTGAGCTGCACAAAACACACGAGAAACATGTGATCAGAGCACTGTTAGTCGAGCATGAGCGTTGTGTGTGTGTGCATTAGGGTGAAAGGTGAAAGGTTACTCACGCAGCCACAGGCTCATAAAAGAGAGGCTTATAGATAACTTATATAATAATAATATAAATAAATGATATGTGATAAAATAAATTAAAAATGTCTAACAAAGGGTCCTCACTGATACAGTTTCTAAAGGCTGAGTTTTTAGTGTATAAATGGCAGATTCACTTACTTGGGCATTCAGAAGATATGGGGGGAGAGGGCATGGCTTTGGGTGGAGTTGTGGGCGGAGTTAAATGATCAGACTGAAATCTCGAGTTAATTCCATATTTTTGTTGTTTAGAGTTTTTGTCTTACCATGTTTTGATCATGTGCTCCACTGGTGGATTCTTGTTATTAATTAACTTCATAAACAGCAACCAATATCTTTGTATTTCAGGACTCTGAACAGCATATAGTCTTTTTCCAGCAGCATAATTAATCATTCAACTTCTTTATGATTCGAATGTCCACCGAAAACACCCTGAAAAAGAGTCGATATTACTGAGTTCTGAGAAATACTGGCTTTTTTCTCACTGAAAATAATCCAGCAGAACATCCCTGATATTAAAGGTGCTTTAAGTGATCTCTCTCATCTCATAGATATAAGTGTTTTCACATCTGTCTCACTGCGGTAAAGTTAGTCTTATGTTTGACATTCCTTGAAAATTCTGGTTCATACACATTAAACTCCAAGATCACTTGACAAAGTATAAAATCAACTGTAAATGACTGTAAAGTAAAATGATTCCTTCTGTTGCACAAAGCTTATTTTTGGGAGTTTTTCTAGGTAATTTGGTTTGATATTTTTAGGTCTAACAGTCTTTGAGTTTAATGTGTGTGAACCTGAATATCCAATGAATGTCAAAGGTAAAATTAGACTAATCAAACTAATATATGAACACGGGCTATGGTCATATTCTTTGTTTAGGTAATCAGAAGACTTTGAGACTCATTTTGCCCCAAACAACCACAAAATCCTTAATAACCCACAGAACAGAAAATAAATGTGTTTCAACCTCGCGCATAACACCCAACTGGAAATCCGACGGACCATGCATGTGTGTTGGAGCATGTGTACCGACTGTGATGGACAGGTAAAAGCCAAGGAGACACACACACACACACGCACACCTGTGCATAACCCCGCCCCTATTACGAGTGGAAAACCACCTGAACCATGAGATATCTTTGGAATTAAGTTTTGGCAGATATGCTTTGGGGTTACCCCATGTTACTCTACCGTCCCTAGCAACCGGGCCAATTTGGTTGCTAAGGAGACCTGGCTGGAGTCACTCAGCACGCCCTGGATTCAAACTCACGACTCCAGGTGTGATAGTCAGCGTCAGTACTCGCTGAGATACCCAGGCCTCCGGATTGGGGAATTTTGAAACTTAACCTGTTTATTTAATCAGATTAGTCCCATTGAGGTTTGAATCTCTTTTACAAGAGAGACCTGGCCAAGAAAGGCAGCAACAATCTATAGTATACCACATATATAAATACATAAATCATTAACATCATGTAAAACTACATATAATAACACAATTATTCATAAGAGAGATTCATAAAAGATTGTAATTCCTTGGACTGAACAATCATTTCAAATTTACTATTTAGAGTAATAAGATCTTGGAGTTTAAGGACAGACTGCAAATTGTTCCTTTAGAAGGCTTATGAAAGGAGTGTGTCACTGTTACAGAAATATGCCTGACATTCATCAAGGATCATTTATTCTTTATAAACATAATTTATTCTTCTAATTCATTGCTTACAGTCCATTTACATGATCAACTTCTTATAAATGTGCTGTCTTTGTTAATGTCTCTGGTGTTTGAGGGAATGGACCAAATAATAGGATGCAGATGCTGCAATATCTGGAGAAGAACCTCCAGAATTCAATTGCACTTGATTCAGCCCATTTGCGCATTGCACGTGTGATTTCACCAAACCCACTTGCGCCCAGACTTAGCGCATGTTTGTACAAAAATGCCAAAACTTCATGGCAATGACCATTGATTTTGTCTTTGACCGTCCAAACCTTCACCTAATAAATAAACAAACAGACACAAACACAGTGAGTGCAGAATAAGTTGCGTGCATCTCTTAAGCGCAGGGCTGCAGGTGCAGTGTTAGCACCCCCTGGCTGTGCAGCTTCAGCAGGCGCAGGAACTCCTCTGGCATGGCATGCATCCGGCGGCTCGGGACTCTCTCGTCGTAGTAATGATACGGAACCATGCGCTGCTGCAAGTCGCTGTCGAATGGCCAGAATCCGTAAACGTGCACCTGTTGGCACAGCTCTAACGCCATGCTAATCAACATAAACCCTGTGGAGAGGCGGATCTCCTTCAGGCCACGCCCCTTCCAGAACTGGTCCAGTGTCCGCAGGTAGTCGGGGCTGAAGAACACGATTGGTTGATGAGGTCTGATTGGCCGAAGGACTTTGAAAGTGTTTAATAAGAGTTGAGTGTTGACCGCGTAGGCGAAGGTGGGGAGAATGAGGGAGGCGTTGCCATAAACACTGACACGCTCAACAAGCGGACCAGGATTCTTCTGCATGTCACTGTACCTACACACACACACACACACACACACACACACACACACACACACACCATCAAGATTATATTATTTACAGAATATCCCATTGTATCCAGTGTACTAGATATCTGCTGCCAACTAGTGGACGTTTCCAGGCATTTCTGGAAAATATTTGTTAAAAATATTCAAAAATGCCCGCTTTTAGAGGTCGACCGATAGCTAAGCTAATGGAAAAGGCTGACAATCGATTAATGGGCCAACAGTTTTTTAAATTGATTTACTGAATGTTAGAAGATTTTCTTAGTCTTTTCTTACTATGATGGGCACTAACTTGAAGGCAGCAAAAGTCCAGAATGAATAAAATCGCAGATGCAGTTTATTGTTCAACCAAAATCCTTATAATAACCAGAAATATGGTTGAAGGTTTGGTGCGTAGTGTAGGACTTTAAACTATAAACAAGCTCAAAACACACAAGGGACTTTTATTTTGAAATGGCAGAGACTTGACTCCATTACAATGCTTTATAATGATGTATTTGCCAAATTAAGCTGAATTTAAAGCCTATATATCCACCAGATGAAGGCTTGTGTGTATGTATATATTTCACCAGATAAGGTTTATTGAGGAATGTGTTTTATTATTATTCATAAGATATGAAGTTGGAGATACGATGCTTGTGCCGACAGGGCATGTTTTATAATGTTGCACTGTTCTGTGCATGTCCTCGCTTAAATAAAACACTTGATTATCTAATCAGAATTGTCCAGAGAGGAACAAATAAAAACTATCGGCAAGGCAACCGCTTTGAAAAACTCCTGGCTCCGCCCCTGCTTTTGCGGTGTATCTCTCAATCACCATTACACTCCAATGGTGGGTAGCGGTTGTCCCCGTCCTTTTCTGCATAATCTGACGGCACGTTTCAGCTTATCGCCTCGTTTCGTGCCAGTGCAATGCCCAGGGAGTCCTCTGATAATACTGTTACAATGACTTTTCGGGGGGGCACATGGCTTTCAGTTGTCATAGATACGCACATGTGAACATAACTCATGCCTTAAATCTATTTTAAATAACATTATTTTAGAAATACTGTGTGTGTAACATAAGTAACATACTTAAAAGTTCTTTAAGTATTTTAAAAAGACCCAAGTACAAATTGCACTGATGCCGATAATCGTGACTTGTGTAATTCTGAGGAATAATTAGCATTGGAGTGAGCAATGCTGTAAAACAATGAGAGGTTAGCTCATGTAAGGTGTGTAGGATCAAACTGAACACATTTCTTTCTTTATCAGAAGTGTTTGAGTGATTACGTGTGTGTGTGATTGTGTTCACTGACTCTGTGCGGATCTGACTGGGGTTAATCGTGATCAGATCTGTCTTCAGTCCAACATCACTGTCATTAACAAAAGCCAAATTAAACCTGAAACAGAGAGACGGAGAGGTTGACATTTATAATGAGAATATTTAACTGCATTCAGAAAGGTAACAGTAAAGACATTAGCTCATAACTCTTTAGGGTTATTGTAGATTAAATGCTGAAATGTGTGGATGGTGGAGAGTAGCATGAGTCTCCACATGCAGTGAGTCTCCTAAGCAACCAAATTGTCCCGGTTGCTAGGGAGGGTAGAGTCACATGGGGTAACCAAATTGTCCCGGTTGCTAGGGAGGGTAGAGTCACATGGGGTAACCAAATTGTCCTGGTTGCTAGGGAGGGTAGAGTCACATGGGGTAACCAAATTGTCCCGGTTGCTAGGGAGGGTAGAGTCACATGGGGTAACCAAATTGTCCTGGTTGCTAGGGAGGGTAGAGTCACATGGGGTAACCAAATTGTCCTGGTTGCTAGGGAGGGTAGAGTCACATGGGGTAACCAAATTGGCCCGGTTGCTAGGGAGGGTAGAGTCACATGGGGTAACCAAATTGTCCTGGTTGCTAGGGAGGGTAGAGTCACATGGAGTAACCAAATTGTCCCGGTTGCTAGGGAGAGTAGAGTCACATGGGGTAACCAAATTGTCCCGGTTGCTAGGGAGGGTAGTGTCACATGGGGTAACCTCCTCGTGGTGGTGATTAGTGGTTCTCTCAATGGGGCGTGTGGTGAGTTGTGTGTGGATCGTGGAGAGTAGCATGAGTCTCCACATGCTGTGAGTCTCCGCGGTGTCATGCACAACGAGTCACATGATAAGATGCGCCGATTGACGGTCTCAGAAGAGGAGGCGACTGAGATTCGTCCTCCACCACCCAGATTGAGTCACTACAACACCACGAGGACTTAGAGCGCATTGGGAATTGGGCGTTACACATTGGGGAGAAAATAATAAAAACTAAATGATATTAAATATATCAATGTCATTCAAAATCTAAAAAAGTGAAGCTGATAAAAATCTGTCAGATATGTGCTTCCACAAAATATAACAGGACTTCTGCGTCATTGCCTCAGCCATTACGTTTAACAACTTTGACAAGGTATTTACCCTTTACTCACTTCAAAATCACGAGCTCTGCGTCAGTCCTGTTTTTAACACAAACTTATTTATGTAGGTGTAGATGTGGCCCATATAGTCTGACATTTAAGAAAAACGAGCTCTCCAAGATTCTGTCTTTCTCTCAGTGAATAATACTTAATACACATTGCATAGCAACAGCAGATAGCTGCTTGGAAGTGGCAAATCCTGTCATGCCCCTGCAGCAGATAAGAGAGTTTACAGTTTCTAGGTAAAAATAAAATTGATAAATGTTTAACTGTTGACACACATGTACCATGAGCTCTGAGGGAGTTAACTGATGGTATGCTTCTGCTGAAACCACCAGTCCATGTTATTTCAACATCATCATGTTCAAGGGTCAGGGTATCTCAGTGAGTATTGACTGAGTGACTCCAGTCAGGTCTCCTTAGCAACCAAATTGGCCCGGTTGCTAGGGAGGGTAGAGTCACATGGGGTAACCTCCTCGTGGTCACTATAATGTGGTTCTCGCTCTCGGTGGGACGTGTGGTGAGTTGTGCGTGCGTGAGAATAGCGTGAAGCCTCCACACGCGCTACGTCTCTACGGTAACACGCTCAACAAGTCACGTGATAAGATGCGCGGATTGACGGTCACAGACACAACTGAGATTCGTCCTCCACCGCCCGGATCGAGTCACTACACCACCACGAGGACTTCGAGCACATTGGGAATTGGGCGTTCCAGATTGGGGAAAAATATAAATAAAAAAATGGTGTTTTACAGCAGAATTGCTGGTGCAGAACTACACTAAACAATCCTTATTTGAGAAAGAACTCTGTAGCTCCGCCCACTCTCATAACGACACAATCCCTACACTCTCAAACTACTGAAATATTTAAATATATATGAATATTTTGAAATATATTGTCTCTATATTTAAAATCAACAACTTTAGATCAATAGTTTTATATTCGCAATGCTTCATGGGATTGTAGTTCATTCCCTCATTTAAAAGTACCCTTAGATTTTAAAATACTGTAGAGTTTGATTAAATACACGACCATCAACAACAAAAGATAAGTGAGCTGATTTCTCCTGCCTTTGGAACGTTTCGTTATTTAGTTATCTTAACTATGCACAATCATGAGGTTAGTTGAATACTATTATTGGCATTTTGCAGACTTGAGACCCATTTATCAGTCGGTTTGTTTACCGTATGACAAAGTCTGCGCTGTCAATCATTTGTCCACAGCTGCTGTTCTTCAGAATCCCTCCACTGCCCACCACAGCACAGCGACCCAAGCCACGCCCACTCCAGGGGAAGTCCTGCACACATACACACACACACACACACACACACACACAAATCAAGTCATTAGTCATTTATCTTCCTCAAACAGTGAACATTAAATACTCAAACCACAAACCTCAGGCAACATTGCGTGAAGTGCCGCATTCACTGTGTGTGTGCGCTGTGTGTTTGTTTCATATGGGATCTTTTGATTGACAGCTGTGTTGCGTTTGGTCAGGTATAATGATCCTGTGGCGTTACAACACATCTTCAGTCTTATTCTGGAATAAACACACACACTTTAACTAGGATTCATTTGACATCATAATGCAACACTTTAAACATCTTTATTTGACATCTTTATCACTTTAATCACTATAACAACATGACCAACTTCCACATTCACGATTTACTGATTGAACACTTAACTGATCATCTAGTGGCAGCTCAACGCATGATACAGATCTTCTTTAATACATTGGGGAGTTTTATCCATTTACAATTGTATTATCAGCAGAACAATTTGAGTGAAGTTTAAACATTAAACATTCATTTCCAACCTGGTCTCAAAGAATCACGTTATACTTTACTAGCATGTTTGCAAAATTATATTTACGTGTCTCATTGTACGTAATGCGTCAGTTTCCTGGTGAGATGAACGCTAGAGACGCAACAACAACAACGACGACTTTTATTCCCTTTTTTGTTCCCTCTGGGCGACAAAGGTCACGGCGCGGTCTCTCGGACGGGCGATGTCCACCTTGTGGTCCAGGAGCACCACCTTTGGTTCAACCTGGTCAAGATGAGAGAGGCCGACAAGGCGTTGTTCCTTAATGCCCCCATTTCCCAGGCTGGCCTATTCTGCGACACCGTCAAGGACTTTGTCCAGCAGTTCTCGGCAGTGAAGCAGCAGACGGAGACCATCCTGCCCAGGAAGCGCCGTGGCTCAAGACACCGCACTCTGTCTGCTCGTCGCCAAGGGCGTCTCCCTGTGGTGGCAGCACCGGCTCCACCTCAACCCGCCCCGGCATCAAGCCCCCCGCAGGAAGCAGATGCCACCCATCTCATGGCTGGCCACCAAGAAGAACACCGGAGACGGGCGACCCAGGAACCAGGAGACCCGCTATTCCAGAGCTGGTGAACAGACCACTCTATCCCCCGGTGGAGGGCCGGTAGGAGAATCTTTTGTTCCTTTCTCATTTTATTTGGAACGCGCTGATCGCCAGTCTTGCACTGGGAGACCTCATATACATCGCCATTGATAAACCCATCAATGTCTATAAGGTAATACGCACATTCACAGACCCTGAGAACCAATCAGAAGTCTAGATTCACTGTGTGTGGGGTTAATGGCTGATATTGAGAAATTGATTGTCCTCAGAAATTAGCTTAATGTGTTTAAACCCCATGTGTAAATAAAATCATGTTTTCACACAAATCACGAGTAAAAAGGCAGATTATCAGTTCATAAACACTTAATTTCACCCGGTTCCTCACATGATGCTCTCTTATGACATCTAAAGACATTTACTGTAGCGCATGACTCATGTTAATGTTTGCATCACTTAATCAACTACATTTACAAGCTGGTTTGCACAATAGCTCGACTGATCGTGCGTTGCACTTGTGATGTAAAGGAGCGGGTACGAGTCCTGAAGGGCACACGAGTCCACATGTGAACACAAAGTGTTATAGAAGCAGCACAAAATGACGTGATTGTTTTTCGTCTCACATTTGCTTTGACACTATCGGTGAGGTTTAAGCAGGAGCGATTCAAGATGTCTGAGAGCCACGTCTATTCTCGGTGCAAAGTCTAAACTCAGTTCCTGCATTTGCAGTTTGGAGATGCCACCAGCAGGTGGTGATAAAGTTAATGTCCAACACTGAAAATATTGTGGAACATCAACTTAAGTTCCTGACAATTACAGTTAATACCTGATGTCATGTGTCTGTAGAACAATATGATTAATTATACTTACAGTCTCTATAATATAACAGAGGTTATGCACACCCGTCCCTCAATCGGGCGAATCAGCTGAGGAGAGGGATAAAGGCGGCCAGATGCGGCAGTTCGAGAGAGAGAGCGCCATGTGTAGCTGTCGTGCATTTTAATTTTATATTAAATATTACTTTGACTGTACAGCCGGTTCCTGCCTCCTCCTTATACTGTTACACTGTTGCCGAGACCCGGGAAGGAGGAGGGATGCACTGTCGTGGAGTCCTCACCACTGCCGTCTGCCCAAAGGAGCAGAGGGGGACGGAGGACTCGATGCCAGCAGCCTGGACACGGAGGAACGGCCACCATCCGTGAGGGGAGGAGGGGCTCGCTGCTGGTCACCTGGAGAGGTGGAGCCGCTGCCAGGGACGGAGGGGCTCGCTATCAGCTGACAGAACGCGGCGAGAGCCTCGGGAGGAGCGGCTGTAATCCGCCAGGCGACGACGTGGCTGGTAACCGGCGAGCAATTGTTTTTCTCTCTCACTGTCGCTCCACCTCGCCCTTTCCCTCTCCTCTTTTTTTTTTCCTTCCCTTGTTCCCCTCCCTAGCTTTGGAGAGGCAGGGAAGAGCCTGCCGGCAGGCGCAGCCAGACGGGGAATGCACCCCAGAAATGAGGGGTGGAGTTTACATCATGCCGGGGTTCCCATGTCCTGAGGCAAAGGAGGGAGTAGTGTGACGAGGAGGAGGGTGATTGGGCTAATCAGATAAATGCAGCCGGACGCGGCAGTTTGAGAGAGAGAGAGACACACGCAGCTGCCATGTGTGCGTATGTGTTTTAATTTTACATTAATTATAGTTCCCGCCTCCTCCTTGCCCATTTGAACTCCCCTGTCACAAGGGAATGATCTGGCACGATCTGAGAAGTTTCCAGAGACATGTGTTAGAAGAGATGTCCTCACCTGTTTAGTTCCTGTTCAGTTGTGTTGGATTTAAACGGGCAGCTCATGAGATCCGAGAGATCCTGCTTGAATCTCTCGAGGTTTAAACTGGCAGACAGAAACACAGAGATTTTAATGAAGCACTTTATAATCTGGAGATCAAGAACGCTGGTTGATCTTCATTGTCACGCACCTCTTGGTCGGTTTGATGAGCAAAAACTTGCGTCTGAGATTTGCACAGTGCAGCTTGTGAAACGCGCTTGGCATCACACCTCTGGAAGAAAAAGAACATTTTATCTTGTGTTATTAATGTGTAAACATACTCGTAAAATCCCAGTGTAACAATGGTTCCCCGTCTGTCGCTCACTTCGACGTCGTGTCGAAGAAGCGACACTAGGGGTCTCTCTTGAGCGCCGAAAGATACCTCTGATCTATGAAAAAAGGCCAATGAGAGTTGGCGAACAGTATTTGCATACTCCGCCTCCGGATACGGATATAAAGGCGAGAGAAATACGCTCGTTCATTCAGTAATTTTCTTCGGAGCCGATGGTCGTGTGTATGCAGTCAGCTGCGAGTAACACAACTGATCCTGCTTCTGATCCTCTGACGCTCTGCTTTGCTGTTGGATTTACGGCGCACTACAGCGGCTTTTCTCTTCACTGCCGGTGTGCAGTTTGTCCCTGGGCGCTTCGACAGCGCAGAGTTAAAAGAGTTGAAAGAGTGATTTTCTATGTAAAAGAGTTTATTTCTCTGAAAGAGCATTACACAGCGGCGTTGAACGTCCTTTTCAGGACGCGTCTTTATAAAGATGTAATTTCCGCCCCTGTGTAGTTTCTGGATGCGGTGATTTCTCCCCACCTCTCTCGGTCATAAAACACTGTCTTGTATGCCTGGGCTGCGATCACACACAGGCAGTATTTTGTGAATGGTTCATGTTCTCAGTGCGAGAACATAGCCATGGCAACATTGCGGTCGTGTGGCTTTCTTTTGTAATGAGAGAAAGCCGTTTCAGCCGCCCCCCGCGCCTCGCCTCCTTCCTACGGGATTGACGCAGGCGCCGCGGGCGATGAACACGATTTGGGGACAATGACGGGCTCTGTTCGCCGGGTAAACCCCCTCGAACCTCCCGCCTCCCCGGCACGCTTGTTTGCTTCCGTCTGAGCTCGGGATGAGCATTCTCTCCAATGGTTCATCTTCTCAGTGTGAGAACATGGCCGTTATAGCATTGCGGTCGCATGGCTTTCTTTTGTAATGAGAGAAAGCCACTTCAGCCGCCCCCCGCGCTCCGCCTTTTTCCTACGGGATCGGCGCAGGTGCCGCGGGCGATGAAGGCGATTTGGGGAATATGACGGGCTCTGTTCGCCGGGTAAACCCCCTCGAACCGCCCGCCTCCCCGGCACGCTTGCTTGCCTCAGAATTGGATGACATCACCGCTGCATCGGAGAGCGTTACAGCGGCATCGGATGCTGATCGCTCGCCTGGGCCGCCACCTTCGGGTCTGCCGCCCAGCCTGAGCCTGACGCACGGAGATCCGCTATGCTTTCCCGGGCTACTTGATCGGTCCCGCGGGCGGGTGCGCCGCTCACAGCCACGCCCACCCCGTTCCTTTCTTCCCGGACGTGCACGACGAGTTGAGCAAAGCCAAGGCTTCTTCGCTCCTCCGCTCTCACTACCCTCGCGGTGGAACGGTCCCAGACCGCTTCCACTCTGCATGCCACGGCCCTTCCTGCAACCAATGCCAGGCCAAGGCACTTCAAAACTTGCACCTTGGGTAGTCCTGTTCTTGATGTGCTGCAGGAACTGCGCTGGATGACCAACCTCGCCCCCGGGCCACGGAGGTCAGAAGCACCGCCACTCGAACAGGCGATGGCCACCCCTTGTGGTCCAGAATCGCACCTGTGGACTGGACCTGGTCGAAATGCGGGAGGCAGACAAGGCACACCTTCTCTCACACCCCCGTCTCCCAGCTCCGTCCATTCGGCGCCACCGTTGACGACTGCCCAGCAGTCCTCAGCGGTGAGGCAGACGGAGGCCACTGCACATCCTGCCCCGCCGCAAGCCTGCCGCCATGGGCCATGCCCCGTCTGCTCGCCGACGGGCGTCCTCCTGCGGCTATGAAACACCCTGCTCCGCCTCAACGGGCCCAGCTCTCAGCCCCAGCGTCGAGCACTCCGCAGGAAGCGGACGCCCCCATCTCACGGACCCCCTCGAGGACCCGGAAGGCTCCCAGGCTGTCCGTAGACGTTTGACCCAGGGACCAAGATGTTAGCTCCGGAGGCTGGTAAGACCGCTCCGTCCCCGGTGGAGGGCCGGGAGGAGAATTTTTTCTTGTCGAATTAATTTTCACATTCTCATATTCTCTGTAATGAGCTATTTCCTTTTGTCTCTGGGTCACCTGGCCCACAAATGCCGTTCTCACGGCACTTTGCCCCCAGATATCAACAGTCCTGGCTTCCTGGACACGGACCACCCGTCTTCAGCCCCACGACTGTCCCCCGGCCGGCCGGTTCCGACGAGTCTAGAGGACGCCTACCCAGGACCTCCTCCTCAGTCGCTAACCCGCCCCCTGCCGGGTGTGCGGAGCAAGGTAAGTGCTTTGAGTCTTTTCTCAGCACCTCAGCCGCGGGTCGCCTCGTCGCCGCCCAACGCTGCCCTACCTGCTCTGCCCCGCTGCGAAGCCCCGCCGGGTACGTCAAAATTAATCGTCCCTTTGGTGCCCCTAGCGCAGAGGTTGGACGTGTGGCGTTCACTTCCCAACCCGTCTCGCTGGCTGGCCCGGACCATCCGACTCGGTTACGCAATTCAGTTTGCCAGGCCCCCGCCCCCCTTCATGGGCGTCCGCTTTTCCGCAGTACACGGCGAACACGCCCACTCCCTGCGCGCGGAAATCGCGACTCTTCCGGCCAAAGACGCGATAGAGCCTGTCCCTCCAACCGAGATGAAGAAGGGTTTCTACAGCCCTTACTTAAAAGCGGCGGCTTACGACCAATCTTGGACCTGCGAGTTCTCAACCGAGCGTTGCACAAACTCCCGTTCAAAATGCTCACGCTTAACCTGCATCCGGCATCTAGATTGGTTCGCAGCAGTAGACCTGAAGGACGCATACTTCCACGTCTCCATCCTGCCCCGACACTGCCCCTACCTGCGGTTTGCGTTCGGGGGCCAGATGTATCAGTACAAAGTCCTCCCCTTCCGCTTGTCTCTGTACTCTCGCGAGAGTTACTATGCACCCACAGAGACCAGGTGCTCAGGCACCTCAGCCGTCTGGGGCTTCAGGTCAACTGGGAAAAGAGCCAGCTCACTCCAGTTCAGAGCATCTCTTTTCTCGGGATGGAGTTAGACTCGGTCTCAATGTCAGCACGTCTCACCAACGAGCGTGCCCAGTCAGTGTTGAACTGCCTCGCCGCCTTCAGGCCAGGCACAGCGGTCCCCTTAAAACTTTTCCAGAGGCTCCTGGGGCATATGGCATCCTCCGCGGCGGTCGCGCCGCTGGGGTTGATGCATATGAGACCGCTCCAACACTGGCTCCAGACCCGAGTCCCGAGACGAGCATGGCGCCACGGCACGCACCGGGTAACAATCACCCCCGCCTGCCGTCAGACATTCAACCCCTGGACAGACCCCTGTTTTCTTACGGGCTGGAGTGCCCCTACAGAAGGTGTCCAGACGCGTCCTGGTCACGACCGACGCCTCCAGATTGGGTTGGAGCGCCTTTTGCAACGGGCACGCAGCCTCAGGCCATTGGAAAGGGGCCCAGCTGCGTTGGCACATCAACTGCCTCGAGTTGTTGACCGTCCTTTTGGCCCTGCGGAAGTTTCTCCCGTTAATTCGGGACGAACATATCCTAGTCAGGTCGGACAGCACCACTGCGGTCGCGTACATAAATCGCCAAGGCGGCGTACGCTCCCGTCACATGTCACAACTCGCCCGTCGTCTCCTCCTTTGGAGCCAGTACCGACTCAAGTCGCTGCGTGCCACTCACATCCCCGGCAACCTCAATGTGATAGCGGACGCGCTGTCATGACAACGCTTGCCTGGCGGAGAGTGGAGGCTTCACCCCCACTCGGTTCAGCTGATTTGGGAACGGTTCGGCAAGGCCCAGGTAGACCCCTCTGCCTCCCGAGAGACCTCCCACTGCCCGCTCTGGTACGCCCGTTCAGAGGCTCCCCTCGGGGCAGATGCACTGGCACACAGCTGGCCGGCTGGGCTGCGCAAGTACGCATTCCCCCAGTGAGCCTTCTTGCACAGGTGCTGTGCAAGGTCAGGGAGGACGAGGAGCAAGTCACTCTCGTGGCTCCTTACTGGCCCACTCAGGCCTGGTTCTTGGACCTTGTACTCCTCGCGACAGCCCCTCCCTGGCGAATTCCCCTGAGGAAGGACCTTCTTTCTCAGGGACGGGGCACGCTCTGGCATCTGTACCCAGACCTTTGGAACCTCCACGTCTGGCCCCCGAACGGGATGCGGAAGATCTAGCTGGTCTACCACCCACGGTCGTAGCCACGTTCAACCAAGCCAGAGCCCCTTCTACCAGGCAACTCTACGCCCTGAAATGGCGTCCGTTCGTAAATTGGTGTTCTTCCCGGGCAGAAGACCCACAGAGGTGCGCAGTTAGGTCTGTGCTCCTGTTCCTACAGGAGAGGTTGGGGGGGAGGCTGTCCCCATCCACCTTGAAGGTGTACGTTGCCACTATCGCAGCTCACCACGACCCAGTAGACAGCAAGTCTCTGGGTAAGCACGACTTAACCGTCAGGTTCCCAAGAGGTGCCCGGAGGTTAAACCCCTCCCGGCCAAACCTGTTCCCCTCCTGGGATCTCTCGGTGGTCCTCGCCGGTCTTCAGAGATCCCCCCCGAGTCGCTAGAATCAGTTGGCTCAGGGCCCTCTCCTGAAAAGACGGCCCTGCTGATCGCGCTCACTTCCATCAAGAGGGTCGGGGACCTGCAAGCGTTCCCTACTAACGACACTTGCCTGGAGCTCGGTCCGGCAGATACTCATGTGATCCTAAGACCTCGACTGGGCTATGTGCCCATGGTTCCTACCATGCCCTCTGGAGATCAGGTAGTGAACCTACAAGCGCTGCCCCGGGAGGAGGCAGACCCAGCCCTCTCACTGTCGTGTCCGGTACGTGCCTTGCGTGCCTATCTGGAATGCACTCAGAGCTTCAGGTGCTCTGAGCAGCTCTTTGTCTGCTTTGGAGGACAGCAGAAAGGGAACACTGTCTCCAAACAGAGGTGTCTCACTGGGTGGTGGATGCCATTCAGTTGGCCAATCACACCCAGGCCATGCCCCCCCTTACGGGTTCGAGCCCACTCCACTAGGAGCGTGGCATCCTCATGGGCACTGGCGAGGGGCACCTCCCTAGCAGACGTTTGTAGAGCTGCAGGCTGGGCAGCACCTAACACCCTTACGATCTCAGGGTTGAGTCAGTCTCGTCCCGTGTTCTCTCAGGTCCGAGCCCGTAGAACTCGGTACACGTCAACGATCTGACCGGGTGAACCGCTTGTTCCAGCGCCGTTTCCCTCTGCCAAGGCAAAACAGTGTGCTTTTGTCCCAGAGGACCTAGGTCCCTGGTTGATTCCTCCCTAGCCCTTCGGGCCCGCAGCAGTTCAGCGGAGGAACGTGCTGGTCCAGTCCACTACGGGTACCTCCGGCTACCCCTACTGGAATAGGTGCTCCACAGATCAGGCCTCCTATGGGACTCCTCCTGTGTGTATTTCCGCAGTACGGTCACCTTACGAGCTGACCCGCGTCTCCCTTAGGCAGTCCTTCGCTGCCCTCCGGTCGCCGTGTTGTAGCAACTCCCCCCTCCTCGAGGTTGGATCTACCACCGCGCCATTTCCTCCCACATGCCTAAAGTGGCCATGTGATGTATTTTGCCACCATTACCTCCCCTGCTGGGCGGGTGTGGCCTCCGCAGGGTCTTTTCCCCCTGAAAGAATAGGAATAAGACCCCCTTCCCTCGATGCGGTAAGGGCCCCGGCTGCTCTTGCTCTATGCCGAGAAAACATAGAGAGAAAAGAGGCCCAGCCAGGCTTGGCCCGTTCCCTAGTTGGGAGCGTCACCTTGTTCCCCCCTGGGTAACCAAAAGGATGCTGACGCTTTTTCGGGGCATTGGGGAAGAGTACGTGCAGCCTGAACACAGTTGGTCGCTTGTGCACGTGCAAATACCTGCCCGCTTCTGTGTCAGCAGTACACGTACACGGCTCAGCGCATGGCGAGTTTTGAAGTGGACCCCTAGTGTCGCTTCTTCGACACGACGTCGAAGTGAGCGACAGATGGGGAACGTCTCGGTTACGTATGTAACCTCCGTTCCCTGATGGAGGGAACGAGACGTCGTGTCTTCCCGGCCACGTCGCTGAGCCGAGCCGCTGAGGTGCCCGGAACACTCCCGGCTCCTCAGAAAAATCCTGAATGAACGAGCGTATTTCTCTCGCCTTTATATCCGTATCCGGAGGCGGAGTATGCAAATACTGTTCGCCAACTCTCATTGGCCTTTTTTCATAGATCAGAGGTATCTTTCGGCGCTCAAGAGAGACCCCTAGTGTCGCTTCTTCGACACGACGTCTCGTTCCCTCCATCAGGGAACGGAGGTTACATACGTAACCGAGACGTTTGATATGAATGTTGATCTTGGAACATGTCCAAACTGTGTCATATACAGTGAAGAGCCGATGTTAAACATGCACCTCAGAAACATTCAGGGAAACTGATTCATGCACATACACTCACTAAAAATCCCCAACACATCAGCTGATTCAAGGTCATTGAGCAAATCCTAAAAGTGAAGATAGTTCTGAAAAAAACAATCTTAATATGTTTAACTTTTAAAAGTGCACAAATGCTTTTGCTACCTGGAGGCTCTAGGAAAGCAAATCATGGTGGCCACGTGCATTTGGGAGGGTAAAAATAAGGACTATTTCAGTCACACAAAGGGTCACACTTCCTGCTGTTAGTTGGTGGCGATATGGCCATGACCCATAATATCCAATACATTTTATCAGCCCCCATTACCAAACATACAGCTGAATTTTCATCAAAATCATTTAATGCACACAGAAGATTTTAAGGAATTTCCTGTTTCACATTTTTGCCCTTAATTTATTGCATTGTCATGGCAACACCATTCGATATATAAAACATCTGTTCACAATTAATGTCTTGGCATGATGCTGCCTAATTTGGTGACAGTCACATGATTCCCCTAGGAGGAGTATTCAAAAGTTCAGGGCCTACAATTTAAAAATAATACACATTCAATCAAAATGGCCGACTTCATGTTGGGCGAAGCTAATGACTGTAATTTTGAAAGTTGTCCGGCTTGATGAGAACAATACATGTAGCAAGTTTGGTGACCGTAGAAGAAACTGAGCTCTGTTAACCTTTGCCCAGGCTTAATGGCCGACAACTCTGATGTGTGCAAAATATCATGAAAATCCAAGCATGCCAAGTACCTCAAAAACATGTAATTGTCTTGACATTATTTTAATAAAATTTGAAACAATTCAGATTAACATAAGAGGGATAATTCATAGTCTGTTAAAAGTGCCACACTTCTTTCCGCCAGTTGGTGGCGCAATGATCATGACTCACAATAGCCACATCGATGTAATCAGCCCGCGTGTTCAGCCCGCACTTCCTTTTCCCTATTTTTTTAACTTTATCGCGTCA
>JAVLUX010000001.1:42376957-42491957 GCA_032164185.1 Moxostoma hubbsi
CTGGCCCCCACAGTGAGTCTGGTTTAGGGTTAGGGTGGGGTTAGTCGGAGGGGAACTGGCCCCCACAGTGAGTC
Organism: Moxostoma hubbsi; assembly: GCA_032164185.1. Taxonomy (NCBI): domain Eukaryota; kingdom Metazoa; phylum Chordata; class Actinopteri; order Cypriniformes; family Catostomidae; genus Moxostoma; species Moxostoma hubbsi. The sequence goes on from JAVLUX010000001.1 coordinate 42,377,032, forward strand.
TGGTTTAGGGTTAGGGTGGGGTTAGTCAAGGGTGGGGTTAGTCAGAGGGGAACTGGCCCCCACAGCGAGTCTGCTTTAGGGTTAGGGTGGGGTTAGTCGGCGGGGAACTGGCCCCCACAGTGAGTCTGGTTTAGGGTTGGGGTGGGGTTAGTCGGAGGGGAACTGCTATACAAATAAAAATGACTTGACTTACATTGCATGTTCATTATTTTTTGTGTTCTATAACGGTGGATGAATCTGAAACTGATGCTACTACAATGATAAACTGGCATATAAAGTCTCATGCTAACAGTATTGAACCTGACAGAAGTGAAGCAGCTCACTAACACGATCTAAACTGCATCACAACAAATGAACACTTCCAATATCAACTCCATTATTTACCTTGTTGTTTGTTGGGAACAGTGTGCCCTGCTTTAAACACTTGTTTTTCAATTCTGATCTTTACAACTCACTGTCAAATCAACTCTGTATATTCAGACTGTGTAGACAATATCCACTATAAATTCATTAAATGTGCAGTAAGCAAAACATACAATTAATGAGCATTGAGTTTAGAACATAGACAGAGAATACACACATGCTCCACAGGAAACAAATCAACATAAATAAAGTCATATACATGAGCTGTTAACTGTGGGTCATAATCATATTTCTATCAGTGCAGGTTAGAGAAATGGGATAACAATAAGTGACACTTCAATTAAGGCTCTCATTAATTAGTGCTGATCTGGATGAGTTAACGAGGCATCCAGGTAATGCAAATATTTCTCTGTTGGGCTATAAAAGTCCTGGTTTGACTGAATCTTCAGTATAGCTGGATTGGTTTTCATAGTAGTTCATCTTGTGGTTAAACATGAGTGCTGTTAAAATTGCCATTGTTCTGGCTCTTTGCCATCAGTTGCTGTGGAATGGTGAGTTTATTTTTGTGTCTGAAGCAGTACCAGATCTCATTGTGTTCTACTAAACATGTGAAGAGCTGTTCTGCATGCATTTTAAATCACAAATGTCTACAAGACATCGGAGTCTTTTGACTTCCAAGAGGAAGTGTATTGCAGATGAGCAAACCATGTAAACCAAAACCTCTCCAGATGTGAACATGCACATCAAATGGTCATCTGGGTGATCTTAATGTGTGCTATCAGGGAGTAATATTGAAACTGATTCTGTTATGCCACATTTGTGTTTTACAAGCTTCTGTGTTTTCTCAGCTCTGGGTTCTTCAGTTGAACATGGTTCTTCTATTGACTCCTCCTGGAGTGCTGTTAGGCGAGTGGTCAGAGAAGATAAAGGTGTGTATTTGTTCCTTCCATCTGACATGATGCGTTTCATTCTCCTGTCAGTTAACTTGCAGGTTAAAGATTACACTGCATTTTGTCTTAAGTCATGTTTTAAAGTAACTTCTCATTGTGATGCAAATTAAGATCCTGATGCATCTGCCAATGGTACCTGGACCCAGGGCAATGCCACCTTGGTCCATGATTATCCTCCTGAGGGCAATGCTACCTTGAACCAGTATGCTTCTGGAAACAATGCCACCTTGGTCCATGATGCTCCTGATGGCAACGCCACTTTGAACCAGTATGCTTCTGGAAACAATGCCACCTTGGTCCATGATGCTCCTGATGGCAACGCCACCTTGAACAAGTATGCTTCGGAAAACAATGCCACCTTGGTCCATGATGCTCCTAGGGGCAATGCTTGGAGAATCTGGTTATGGTGACTTAACCCAGAACAATTCTACAGGCTCTTTAGTTTAATTTAACAGAAGCAAGAGGAACACAAGCTTTGAGCAAATCATGTTTATTAAAAACATCAAGAATCTACAGGTCAGTTGCAGAATGTGTCCAGCCTCAGAATACTGACATCACTGGGTAAAGATGCACCAGAAGAGGTCTCTTAAGCATCCTGTCCAAAGAGTTATACTGAATACTCATGGCTGAAGAGCTGGTCAATAGAATCAGATCCTACAAGGAAGGTCCTGGCTCAAACCACCACTGACAGATCCTGTAGAATTGGTCTGGGTGAAGTCACCATTACCAGCCCCACCAAAGTGCTCTATGGATAAAGGTACCATTGCCAGAACCTTCAGGGGTTTCCTTCAAGGTAGCGTTGCCCTCAGGAGCATCATGGACCAAGGTGGCATTGTTTTCCGAAGCATACTGGTTCAAGGTAGCGTTGCCATCAGGAGCATCGTGGACCAAGGTGGCATTGCCCTGGGTCCAGGTACCATTGGCAGATGCATCAGGATCTTAATTTGCATCACAATGAGAAGTTACTATTAAAACATGACTTAAAAGACAAAATGCAGTGTCATCTTTAACCTGCAAGATAACTGACAGGAGAATAATGAAACCATGTCAGATGGAAGGAACAAATACACACCTTTATCTTCTCTGACAACTCGCCTAACAGCATTCCAGGAGGAGTCAATAGAAGAACCATGTTCAACGGAAGAGCTAAGAAAACACAGAAGCTTGTAAAACACAAATGTGGCATAACAGAATCAGTTTCTCTTAACAGAACTCCGTGTCGTCTGCAATCATTACAAATGTCGGAGTACCGCAAGGTTGCATTAGTTCTGCCATACTTTTCACCTTATATACAGACGACTGTCGAACTGACATGTTAAATCAGTATATTTTGAAGTATTCTGATGATACTGTGTTAATATCTGTGTTAAATGATTTGGACAGTCCTGAGTTTCATCAACAAGGTGTGACTAAATTGACTGAGTGGTGTGACAATAATGCTCTTGTCATTAATACGAGTAAAACTGAGGAGATTGTATTTGGGTCTGCATCTGATATAATGCCCGTTTTTATTCATAAGGAGGAAATCAGATCAGTTAAGACATAAATATTTAGGTGTGATTATAGACGACATGTTATCATGGAAAATCACATTGATACTCTATGTAAAAAAAAAAAAAAAAGCAGAGAATTTACTTTCTTCGTCGTCTTAGGTCATTTGGAGTAAGAAAACAGATTCTTCTGTTGTTCTATAGGTCTGTGATAATGAGCATACTACAATATTGCAACTCTATCTGGTATAAAAGCCTGTCTGTTATGCTGAAAACCAAGTTGTTTAATCAACTAAAAATTTGCTCAAAGATTGTAGGTCAGCCTCTTGAGAAGCTTTACGACTCAGCCTACTATAACAATTTGCTAAGGCTAGCTAATATTATAGCTTCTAACCCTATGCATATTCTGCATAAAGAGTTTGAACTACTACCATCAAAGAGGAGGTATAGAGTCCCTAGATTTAACAAAGTGAGGCTGAAACACTCTGTGCACCAGGCTATTTTAGCATTGAATAAAAACACTCAATCAGAAATCAAGAGTACTGTGAAGGTGTTAGATGCATAAGTGTTGTATTGATTGAATGTATAATATGTGATGTTTAAGTGTATGTTGATGTAGAATGTATGTTAGATGTTGTAAACATAGATACTGTTATGCAAGAAAAATTTCAGATTCGTCTGACAATAAAGTAGAAAAAGTAAAAGTTTCTATATTACTCCCTGATAGCACACATTAAAATCACCCAGATGTCCATTTGATGTGCATGTTCACATCTGGAGAGGTTTTGGTTTACATGGTTTGCTCATCTGCAATACACTTCCTCTTGGAAGTCAAAAGACTCCGATGTCTTGTAGACATTTGTTTAGTAGAACACAATGAGATCTGGTACTGCTTCAGACACAAAAATAAACTCACCATTCCACAGCAACTGATGGCAAAGAGCCAGAACAATGGCAATTTTAACAGCACTCATGTTTGACCACAAGATGAACTACTACGAAAACCAATCCAGCTATACTGAAGATTCAGTCAAACCAGGACTTTTATAGCCCAACAGAGAAATATTTGCATCACCTGGATGCCTCGTTAACTCATCCAGATCAGCACTAATTAATGAGAGCCTTAATTGAAGTGTCACTTATTGTTATCCCATTTCTCTAACCTGCACTGATAGAAATATGATTATGACCCACAGTTAACAGCTCATGTATATGACTTTATGTTGATGTGTTTCCTGTGGAGCATGTGTGTATTCTCTGTCTATGTTCTAAACTCAATGCTCATTAATACATTTATTATGAATGAAACTGTAATATCTATAATGTCTCAGAGTGATCATTGTGTAGTTTGATTAAATATGATTGTGAATTGTGTTTAAAAATAAATCATTCAATAATAATTGTTTTAATAACCCCAGTGAGCAGCTGAAGGCGACTGTTGCGAGGGACACAAAACTCCATAAGATGTTGATTAATGGAGAAAAATAATCTTGGGAGAAATCAGACTCACTGTGGGGGCCAGTTCTCCTCCGACTGACCCCACCCTAACCCTAAACCAGACTCACTGTTGGGGCCAGTTCCCCTCTGACTGACCCCACCCTAACCCAAACCAGACTCACCGTGGGGGCCAGTTCCCCTCCGACCGACCCCAGCCTAACCCTAAACCAGAGACACTGTGGGGGCCAGTTCCCCTCTGACTAACCCCACCCTAACCCTAAACCAGACTCACTGTGGGGGCCAGTTCCCCTCTGACTAACCCCACCCTAACCCTGAATCAGACTCACCGTGGGGGCCAGTTCCCCTCTGACTGACCCCACCCTAACCCAAACCAGACTCACCGTGGGGGCCAGTTCCCCTCCGACCGACCCCACCCTAACCCTGAACCAGACTCACCGTGGGGGCCAGTTCCCCTCTGACTAACCCCACCCTTACCCTAAACCAGACTCACTGTGGGGGCCAGTTCCCCTCCGACCAACCCCACCCTAACCCTAAACCAGACTCACCGTGGGGGCCAGTTCCCCTCTGACTAACCCCACCCTAACCCTAAACCAGACTCACCGTGGCGGCCAGTTCCCCTCTGACTAACCCCACCCTTACCCTAAACCAGACTCACCGTGGGGGCCAGTTCTCCTCCGACTGACCCCACCCTAACCCTAAACCAGACTCACTGTTGGGGCCAGTTCCCCTCTGACTGACCCCACCCTAACCCAAACCAGACTCACCGTGGGGGCCAGTTCCCCTCCGACCGACCCCAGCCTAACCCTAAACCAGACACACTGTGGGGGCCAGTTCCCCTCTGACTAACCCCACCCTAACCCTGAATCAGACTCACCGTGGGGGCCAGTTCCCCTCTGACTGACCCCACCCTAACCCAAACCAGACTCACCGTGGGGGCCAGTTCCCCTCCGACCGACCCCACCCTAACCCTGAACCAGACTCACCGTGGGGGCCAGTTCCCCTCTGACTAACCCCACCCTTACCCTAAACCAGACTCACTGTGGGGGCCAGTTCCCCTCCGACCAACCCCACCCTAACCCTAAACCAGACTCACCGTGGGGGCCAGTTCCCCTCTGACTAACCCCACCCTAAACCAGACTCAATGTGGGGCCAGTTCCCCTCTGACTAACCCCACCCTAACCCTAAACCAGACTCACTGTGGCGGCCAGTTCCCCTCTGACTAACCCCACCCTTACCCTAAACCAGACTCACTGTGGGGGCCAGTTCCCCTCCGACCAACCCCACCCTAACCCTAAACCAGACTCACCGTGGGGGCCAGTTCCCTCCGACTAACATCATGAATATAATGTACGTTTTGTATGTTGCTCCTGCATTTGCATGTTTAAAATGGAATGCAAAGTTTAGTGTGACTTCACCTTTATCTATAGGCTGTTTATTGTTGCTAAGTAACTTGCCAGTTTGGCATATTTCTATATGTGTGTTCACGTAACTTGAAGAGGTGAATGAATCAAACAACACAAGCAATGCCAGACAAGATGACCAGTGATGTTGAACAGACCCAGTGGGATGATGATGCCAGATTAGAGTATAGATTGAGATCTGGGCTCCATCAGAAACACTACAGTTGAAACACGTATGTCCTGGATCACGTTACATAGACTCCCTCTATGTGCACTTTTTTGCATGTAGAAACTTGTGCATAGAATGAATCTTGTGGTGACAAGGAGGAAGAAAAACATGTAAATTGTGCCGAATATACATGAAATGGGAGGGGTGTGAGAATAATATCAGTATTATGTAATTCATCGTTACTTTATAACATGACACGAGTAATGTTATCAAAGCATTAGCGCTGTGTCTACACCAGGGTCAGAGGTCAGCCAAATACATTTGAAAGGAGCTGCAGATAACAGATCAGAGATATCAGTCTGAAAACACACTAAAGGTAAGAACAACTATTATGTCCTGTGTCTTTACTTTTTCAATATTTTTATTCATTTAGCAGTGTTTCTATATAAAGTTTGAGGAAATGTTTCAGTCTTTTGGCATAAGAACATTTATACTGTATTAATCAACATCATTTATAAATATTAATCAACGTTATTTAAAAAACATTGTATACAAGATATCGCATCATTGTTTTAAATGTGATTCATTCTTTTAGCTGTCAGGAATGATATGTTTAAAGCAAACGTCTGTGATTCCAACATTATACAAGTTCAATCCAACTAAAACGATCAGCTCAAGTCAAGAAGGAAACACTCGAATCACATAATGTTGACTATATCATTTAAATATATAAAAGTATCCATCTCACAGTAACAGACTTCAAATCTGTCCTTCATGTTAACTTTTAACCAAGATAGAAGTTTAAATATTAAAACTTTAGAGAGCAGTATATTGGTATAAAAATGCATTTAGTCTTCAAGGATGTTTAAGTTCATGTTTGTGCTTGATGAACCTCAACAGATGAATCAATGATCTAGAATGATTTATAGTCCATTTAATGATGAATAAAACTGAATAATATGATTGTGTGAGCAATCAACTGAAACTTGTTCATGTTTGTCTGTTTCCCTCAGAAATGGAGAGACTTGCATTTATTTCTCTTCTGCTCTCCGGTGAGTGTGTGTTTAAACTTCCGTGTCTAAGTGATCCTGCAGAGTTATAACACTTAAACAACCACATAGCAACACACTGACAAACACCCAGAACGCTTAAACAGCCACATAGCAACACACTGACAAGCACCCAGAACGCTTAAACAACCACATAGCAACACACTAACAAACACCCAGAACGCTTAAACAACCACATAGCAACACACTGACAAACACCCAGAACGCTTAAACAACCACATAGCAACACACTGACAAACACCCAGAATGCTTAAACAGCCACATAGCAACACACTGACAAACATGCAAAACGCTTAAACAACCACATAGCAACACACTGACAAACACCCAGAACGCTTAAACAACCACATAGCAACACACTGACAAACACCCAGAACGCTTAAACAGCCACATAGCAACATACTGACAAACACGCAAAACGCTTAAACAACCACATAGCAACACACTGACAAACACCCAGAACGCTTAAACAACCACATAGCAACACACTGACAAACACGCAAAACGCTTAAACAGCCACATAGCGACACACTGACAAACACCCAGAACGCTAAAACAACCACATAGCAACACACTGACAAACACCCAGAACGCTTACACAGCCACATAGCAACACACTGACAAACACCCAGAACGCTTAAACAACCACATAGCAACACACTGACAAACACCCAGAATGCTTAAACAGCCACATAGCAACACACTGACAAACACCCAGAACGCTTAAACAGCCACATAGCAACACACTGACAAACACCCAGAATGCTTAAACAACCACACTGACAAACACCCAGAACGCTTAAACAACAACATAGCAACACACTGACAAACACCAAGAACGCTTAAACAACCACATAGCAACACACTGACAAACACCCAGAACGCTTAAACAGCCACATAGCAACACACTGACAAACACCCAGAACGCTTAAACAGCCACATAGCAACACACTGACAAACACCCAGAACGCTTAAACAGCCACATAGCAACACACTGACAAACACCCAGAACGCTTAAACAGCCACATAGCAACACACTGACAAACACCCAGAATGCTTAAACAACCACACTGACAAACACCCAGAACGCTTAAACAACAACATAGCAACACACTGACAAACACCAAGAACGCTTAAACAACCACACTGACAAACACCCAGAACGCTAAAACAACAACATAGCAACACACTGACAAACACCAAGAACACTTAAACAACCACATAGCAACACACTGACAAACACCCAGAACGCTTAAACAGCCACACTGACAAACACCCAGAACGCTTAAACAGCCACATAGCAACACACTGACAAACACCCAGAACGCTTAAACAACCACATAGCAACATACTGACAAACACCCAGAAAGCTTAAACAACCACATAGCAACACACTGACAAACACCCAGAACGCTTAAACAACCACACTGACAAACACCCAGAACGCTTAAACAGCCACATAGCAACACACTGACAAACACCCAGAATGCTTAAACAGCCACATAGCAACACACTGACAAACACAGACAGAACGCTTAAACAGCCACATAGCAACATACTGACAAACACCCAGAACGCTTAAACAGCCACATAGCAACACACTGACAAACACCCAGAACACTTAAACAACCACATAGCAACACAAATACAAACACCCAGAACGCTTAAACAACCACAATGACAAACACCCAGAATGCTTAAACAGCCACATAGCAACACACTGACAAACACCCAGAACGCTTAAACAGCCACATAGCAACACACTGACAAACACCCAGAACGCTTAAACAGCCACATAGCAACACACTGACAAACACCCAGAACGCTTAAACAGCCACATAGCAACACACTGACAAACACCAAGAACGCTTAAACAACCACATAGCAACACACTGACAAACACCCAGAACGCTTAAACAGCCACATAGCAACACACTGACAAACACCCAGAACGCTTAAACAACCACATAGCAACACACTGACAAACACCCAGAACGCATAAACAGCCACATAGCAACACACTGACAAACACCCAGAACGCTTAAACAGCCACATAGCAACACACTGACAAACACCCAGAACGCTTAAACAGCCACATAGCAACACACTGACAAACACCCAGAACGCTTAAACAGCCACATAGCAACACACTGACAAACACCCAGAACGCTTAAACAACCACATAGCAACACACTGACAAACACCCAGAACGCTTAAACAGCCACATAGCAACACACTGACAAACACCCAGAACGCTTAAACAGCCACATAGCAACACACTGACAAACACCCAGAACGCTTAAACAGCCACATAGCAACACACTGACAAACACCCAGAACGCTTAAACAGCCACATAGCAACACACTGACAAACACCCAGAACGTTTAAACAACCACATAGCAACACACTGACAAACACCCAGAACGCTTAAACAACCACATAGCAACACACTGACAAACACCCAGAACGCTTAAACAACCACATAGCAACACACTGACAAACACCCAGAACGCTTAAACAACCACATAGCAACACACTGACAAACACCCAGAACGCTTAAACAACCACATAGCAACACACTGACAAACACCCAGAACGCTTAAACAACCACATAGCAACACACTGACAAACACCCAGAACGCTTAAACAGCCACATAGCAACACACTGACAAACACCCAGAACGCTTAAACAGCCACATAGCAACACACTGACAAACACCCAGAACGCTTAAACAGCCACATAGCAACACACTGACAAACACCCAGAACGCTTAAACAGCCACATAGCAACACACTGACAAACACCCAGAACGCTTAAACAGCCACATAGCAACACACTGACAAACACCCAGAATGCTTAAACAGCCACATAGCAACACACTGACAAACACCCAGAACGCTTAAACAGCCACATAGCAACACACTGACAAACACCCAGAACGCTTAAACAACCACATAGCAACACACTGACAAACACCCAGAACGCTTAAACAGCCACATAGCAACACACTGACAAACACCCAGAACGCTTAAACAGCCACATAGCAACACACTGACAAACACCCAGAACGCTTAAACAACCACATAGCAACACACTGACAAACACCCAGAACGCTTAAACAACCACATAGCAACACACTGACAAACACCCAGAACGCTTAAACAACCACATAGCAACACACTGACAAACACCCAGAACGCTTAAACAGCCACATAGCAACACACTGACAAACACCCAGAACGCTTAAACAGCCACATAGCAACACACTGACAAACACCCAGTACGCTTAAACAGCCACATAGCAACACACTGACAAACACCCAGAATGCTTAAACAACCACACTGACAAACACCCAGAACGCTTAAACAACAACATAGCAACACACTGACAAACACCAAGAACGCTTAAACAACCACACTGACAAACACCCAGAACGCTAAAACAACAACATAGCAACACACTGACAAACACCAAGAACACTTAAACAACCACATAGCAACACACTGACAAACACCCAGAACGCTTAAACAGCCACACTGACAAACACCCAGAACGCTTAAACAGCCACATAGCAACACACTGACAAACACCCAGAACGCTTAAACAACCACATAGCAACACACTGACAAACACCCAGAACGCTTAAACAACCACACTGACAAACACCCAGAACGCTTAAACAGCCACATAGCAACACACTGACAAACACCCAGAATGCTTAAACAGCCACATAGCAACACACTGACAAACACAGACAGAACGCTTAAACAGCCACATAGCAACATACTGACAAACACCCAGAACGCTTAAACAGCCACATAGCAACACACTGACAAACACCCAGAACGCTTAAACAGCCACATAGCAACACACTGACAAACACCCAGAACGCTTAAACAGCCACATAGCAACACACTGACAAACACCCAGAACGCTTAAACAGCCACATAGCAACACACTGACAAACACCAAGAACGCTTAAACAACCACATAGCAACACACTGACAAACACCCAGAACGCTTAAACAGCCACATAGTAACACACTGACAAACACCCAGAACGCTTAAACAGCCACATAGCAACACACTGACAAACACCCAGAACGCTTAAACAACCACATAGCAACACACTGACAAACACCAAGAACGCATAAACAACCACATAGCAACACACTGACAAACACCCAGAATGCTTAAATAGCCACATAGCAACACACTGACAAACACCCAGAACGCTTAAACAGCCACATAGCAACACACTGACAAACACCCAGAACGCTTAAACAACCACATAGCAACACACTGACAAACACCCAGAACGCTTAAACAACCACATAGCAACACACTGACAAACACCCAGAACGCTTAAACAACCACATAGCAACACACTGACAAACACCCAGAACGCTTAAACAGCCACATAGCAACACACTGACAAACACCCAGAACGCTTAAACAGCCACATAGCAACACACTGACAAACACCCAGAACGCTTAAACAACCACATAGCAACACACTGACAAACACCCAGAACGCTTAAACAGCCACATAGCAACACACTGACAAACACCCAGAACGCTTAAACAGCCACATAGCAACACACTGACAAACACCCAGAACGCTTAAATAACCACATAGCAACACACTGACAAACACCCAGAACGCTTAAACAACCACATAGTAACACACTGACAAACACCCAGAACGCTTAAACAGCCACATAGCAACACACTGACAAACACCCAGAACGCTTAAACAACCACATAGTAACACACTGACAAACACCCAGAACGCTTAAACAGCCACATAGCAACACACTGACAAACACCAACAACACTTAAACAACACTATTTTTATAGACTGATTTATTTATTTATGATTAATGATGCATGAATGTATGAATATATCACAAAATTGAGTTTAAGAGAACGTTAGGAGAACGTGATGCAAACCTAAAAACAACGCTCTTTTTCCGTAAAGAAATCTTTCCTGGATAACCAAAAACAAACCTAAAAATGTGTGTTCTGAGAACCAAAAACAAATGTTACTGGAACGTTTTGGGAACCAAATTTTATTTTTTTCTCGGGGCCTTTACTTGATATGGAATAATATGTTTTTTTATTCTACTCGTGAACTTTTCAATCAGCACAATGTTTTGTCCATATGTTTGACAGTATGGATCTAAGAGTAAACATACAGTAATTTCCTCACTTATTTAATAAATAATGTGTCTCAATTTCAACATGATCACATATTTTGAAGTCAATAATTTAATAAATACTTTTGAATTCAGGAAATTCCTTGCTTGGATTGCTTTTGTTTATTTATGAAACATATAGTTAGCATTTTGCTTGTGTACTCACAGGACCACCAACACACTATAAATGCAAACCAACATGTTGAGCACTACTCAAAGCCCATGCCGTATATATAATGCTGAAGTATAAATCAGTGTTTACACTCACACCTGTCAACACATTTAGGGCATGCCAAAAACAGCTCATGGCAGCTATAACATTATCTTTGGGAAGTGTGTAAAATGATGCTGATCTTGTTCTCTCCTCAGCTGTTTTCAGTTTATCGGTTGAATGTCGATTTCACTTTGTGAATCAGAAAATGAACTGGACTAATGCTCAGAGATACTGCCGAGAGAATTACATCGATCTGGCCACCATCAACAACATGAACGACATAGAAGATCTGCGGAAGATACCTGCCTCAGGTACTGTCTGGATCGGTCTGAAGAGGAATTGGTCTGATACTGTACTCTATCAGAATCAGTTACAGTATGAAAACTGGTGGAATAGTGGACATTATAAATGTGTTTATATGGAAAGCGATGGAAAGTGCTATGAGGCTGATTGCACTACTAAACATCCTTTCATCTGCTATAATGGTGAGCTCAGCTGTTTTCTAACAGTGTCTGAGTAAATATATTAATCTGCTATAGACCATTTCAAGGAAGTGATGTCTTTGTTCCTTGACCATTTCCTGCTAGTTGTCATACTCATTCAAAACAACAGCGGGCGGCGCTTCATTCACAGTGACTTTAACACAATTAACGCTACTAACATTAACCCGATTGTCATAAAATGTAATTATTAAAATGTGTACCATGTTGTTCGGTGGCTGGATCATCCCTGGATGCCTGGAACTATCGGAAAATAAAGTGTCTATATCTCAGTTACAGTAGCGTTCTAATTCCTTTGCTATTGTTTACAACCTTAAAATGGTCTAAAAACACTGTTAATAAACACACATTTAGTTTTGATAATACATGAATGCAGTTGCTTGTCTTTCTGCGCACACCCACAAAAAAAACAAGAATTTATATACAGTGGCCCCAAAAAGTATTTGCTGACTTCTGTACTCTTATTACTAGGTGTACATTTCTGTACATTTGTCCCTGAAGCTGAAAATCATATTTGGAAAGGCACGAATAATGACTTCTGAAATTCATCTGAATAATAGAAAAAATATTCGATTGACTGATTATACAAGAAGTACAAGGATAAAGCGACATTTTAAATAAACATCCAAAATCGCAATAAATGTATTAGTCAGTGAAGCCAATTTTAGTAGTTTAAAACTTCTGAACAAAAATGTGCACGGTACGATTTATAATTGGACAGGAGTGGTCTCGACTTCATTTACAGTCTCTGTTAATTGTGGAGTGGAGACCACGGAGAACGTGGATCTTGATGGGAGGAACATTTAATAAGATACTACATCATTTTCCACTTCTTGAACTATTTTCACTTGTAATGATTCCCATGTATTCATTTATAAACCAGCCAATGCAATGATGATTTTACAGTGGAAATCATCAATCCATCTATTGAAGGAATATTAAAAAGTATTATTTATTTTTTTTACTTCTCCCTCCTTTTCTTGAAATTGTTTTTATAAATCTGGGCCTGTATTCACAAAAACGTCTTAAGGCTAAAAGTAGCTCCCAATGTGGCAATTTAAGAGCAACTCTTAAAATTAGGGGCATGTCACTCCAAATTTTAGGACTAGTAAAATTATTTAAAAGTATTTTAAGTATTTCAAGAAGCATTTTAACGCCGAAAGTACAGCACAACATCTTAGAAGTCCCCGTTAGGACTTCTAAATCCCTAAGAGTGATTCACAAATAGTCTGAAGCATCTGCTGTCGTCAATCCACATTAAAAACAATGTTTTACAAAATTATTAAGAAATAAACCTTTTAAAAAGGTATCGTCTGAATCACAACTGAGTCTATGTATTTTAATAACATAACATTATAATATTATAAACATTATAATTAGTGTTTGGTTTGAGTCCACCATAGCCGAGTCCGAGTCAAGTCCAAGTCTTTAAACAATTGGGTCCGAGTCCAAAAGGGAAAGAGTCAGACTCAAAACCGATTCCAAACCAAGCAGTGTCCAAGTCCAAAAGGGGCCGAGTCAGACATAAAAAGAGTCCAAAACAGGCCGAGTCCAAAAGGGGCCAAGTAGGACTCAAGACTGAGTCCAAAACAGGCATATTCTGAGTCAAGTCCAAAAGGGGCTGAGTCAGACATAAAAAGAGTCCAAAACAGGCCGAGTCTGAGTTGAGTCCAAAAGGGGCCGAGTCGGTCTCAAAAAGAGTCCAAAACAGGCCGAGTCCGAGCCGAGTCTGAGTCCAAAAGAACTTCATCGAGCTTTAATTTATTTTACAAATCGACCAGCAATTAAGGTAATTATCTGATTAAGACTTTATTCCCCAAAAAGTTGAAACGCTCCATAAAGTGCCCATCTGTTCAGAGACTTACTCAAGCTATTTATTCGACTTCTTTTCACTACTTCTGCACGTGTAATTTAACTAAATAATGATGTCGTCCACATTTATGTTAAAATATGTTCGCACAAATCAGACTTGAGTATATCGTAAATATTCCTGATAGATAGACTCACAGGACTTCTGTAATAATAATTTCATAATAATGATAATAATAATAATTAATAATAATATAAATTAACAATAAAATTATTATTAGGCTATTAATATGAATAGGCATATACAGGCATGTTTTATCTATGGAAATGATAAATTACAAGTTTTTTTTTTCGAATAAGCGTTTTACTTAATTTTGATGGGCTTCGGGTTTAAGCACCGCCCACATCGGTTCTGTCCGGATACAGATACAGACAATGGCTTGGTGTCCTAACAGAGTATCAACAGGGGGAGTTCAGCACATTCACTGACAAGCACAATGTGTCTTATCTACTGTTTTAGCATTTTAAACTTGTCAAATGTACAGTATTTACTTGAAACGTGAAATATTTATTTCTAATAAATGCAATATGTGTATCCAAATATTTTTGGGGGCCATACATACATTTAAGACAATGATAGAATGATATAATCTTTCTCTTCTAAAGACAGCAGTAAAGAATATGTTGCTGTGACATCTTCAATGATTTGGACAGAAGCTCAGAGTTACTGCAGAGTGAATCACTCTGATCTGGCCAGTGTGAGGAACAAGTCTGAGAATGAGAAGATTCAGAATATGACACAAAATCAGACAGTCTGGATTGGTCAGTTCAGAGACTCATGGGAGTGGTCAGATGGCAGTAACTCCCCATTCAGAAACTGGAAATCTGATGAACCCAATGCTGGAAATACTCCTGTAACGGAAATCTGTGCCGGGATGGGACAAGACATGGGACAATGGATAGACGACGTTTGTGAAAACAATTATCCATTTGTGTGTTACGATGGTGAGTAGATACACTCACACATAAACAATCATGTGTCTTAATTAGGGCTGTCGATTTAACGCATTCATTTGACTAAAAATAACTTGTTAAAAAAAATATTTTACATTTTAATTTTTAAAGATGGAGTATTAAACTATATTTAACTTGACACAGTGAATGAAACATTTTATGTTTATGATGCAACACACCCGAGACGCTACACAAGCATGTCTGACGCAGGTGTACATCCTTAAACAAGTCCTGATTGATAAATTCACTTGTGTAATGGATTACTGTGAACTGTGTGTCAATGATTGACTTATGATCAATAATATGATAGTAAATAATACATTGTATTCTAAAGCAGTTTTTTGTCTTATAAATGATTTACTCTTCTGTTACCGGAATGTAATGCACTTTAATTATCTGAATATGTTTTATTTTATATATATATATATATATATATATATATATATATATTAGGGCGGTCAATCGATTCAAATTTTTAATTGAATTAATTACATGATGTCCCGATTAATTAATCGCATTTAATCGCATATACAAATATTTGCTGAGAAAGCCCCTCATATAACAATAATTCAATATTTAATGATGAAATAATTATACATAGTTATCTTTAAATATTTAAAAATTATATATATATAATATATGTGTGTTCGCTGAAGTGTTTCTTCACTGTATAAACTGTGTGTTGCTCATACAGCTGAAGTTTCACTTACTGCCCCCTGGAGTAAACAGGTGGTACTGCAAGCATTGCGATTAATTGCGTAAATTTTTTTAATGCGTTACTTTTTTTTAATTAATCGCACGTTATTAACGCGTTGAATTATATTTATATGAGGGGATTTCTCAGCAAATATCTGTATCTGCGCAATTAGTTAGTTAATCGCAATTAATTAATCGGGACACCATGTAATTAATTCGATTGACAGCTCTAGTCTTAATGTGTAATATTGATCTGCATTTTTTTATAATATTGTAGTTGACTACTAACCCAAAAAAATTGCTTGTGATATATTGGTTAGTTATTATTTGAATGATTTATTAATCATTATTTATTATTATTAGTAATATTACTATATTGAATATTATATTTTACTATACAGTTGTAATACTGTATATTTAGTTGCAATTTCAGGCACTTAGCTTTTATTTTGAAATGTGCATTTATTTTGAAATGTGCTTTTATTTTGAAACGTGCTTTTATTTTGAAACTTGCTTTTATTTTGAAACAGGCTTTTATTTTGAAACGTGTGTATATTTTGAAATGTGCTTTTATTTTTAAACGTGCTTTTATTTTGAAATGTGCTTTTACTTTGAAACGTGTGTTTATTTTGAAACATGCTTTTATTTTGAAATGTGCTTTTATTTTGAAACATGCTTTTATTTTGAAATGTGCTTTTATATGGAAACGTGCTTTTAATTTGAAACATGCTTTTAATTTGAAACGTGCTTTTATTTTGAAACATGCTTTTATTTTGAAATGTGCTTTTAATTTGAAACGTGCTTTTATTTTGAAACGTGCTTTTAATTTGAAACATGCTTTTATTTTGAAACATGATTTTATTTTGAAATGTGCTTTTAATTTGAAACATGCTTTTATTTTGAAACGTGCTTTTAATTTGAAACATGCTTTTATTTTGAAATGTGCTTTTATTTTGAAACATGCTTGTATTTTGAAACATGCTTGTATTTTGAAACGTGCTTTTAATTTGAAACGTGCTTTTATTTTGAAACGTGCTTTTAATTTGAAACGTGCTTTTATTTTGAAACATGCTTTTATTTTGATACATGCTTTTATTTTGAAACATGCTTGTATTTTGAAACGTGCTTTTATCTCTGTCATCTCATACAACATGAATGATTCTCAATGTCAGTGGAGTTTCTAGAGAATGAGCGGACTAATTCACACATTTTAAAGCGCACAGGGACATGTCAGGATTTTTATTTGATTAATTGTGCATTTCAGTGTAAAAGGAGAAACAGAGAACATGCTCAAATAAGCGTGAGTATTTGAAAGCAGTCGTGTATCAGTCACCGTGTGGGTACCGAATAAAGTCGATGTTCTGTTGCCGATAATTCAGGACAAAAAATGTCCCCCATTGAAACACATTAAAACTGCAATATTTGATCCCAGTGCCATTAAAGCATAAAATCATGAATTATATGATATTATTCTTTCATTCTGGAGCCCTGACTTCAACATTTACATTTTTAATATTTTCCACCAGATGGCGCCATTTTCCTCATGTTTATCCTGTGGAGCAAATACAAACTTTTCCCCAATTCTGTTTCCTGTATTATAGAGACCTGCAGGACAACTGAATACATGATGCAGATACGTGTGTGTGTGTGTGTGTGTGTGTAAAAAAAAAAAGTGTTAAATCCTGAAATTAATGAATATTTGGTAGATATGATCAGGACTGATGTAACTATGGAAAATCATATGAATATATAATATTATAATGGCAGGTTTTTGACGTGTTTGTCCATGAAGGACCTTTTTAAATTGACACACAAGGGTTGAAGTAAATGCTAGTTGATCGTTGGTATTGGTTATATCTCTTGCTGTTGTTGTGTGTGCAGATAAACTGGTTGTGATCAGAGAGAATAAGACGTGGAAAGACGCTCTGAGATACTGTAGAGAGCATCAAATGGATCTGGTGTCAGTTGAGTCTGATTGGATGCAGCGTCGCGTGATGAATGTGGTTAAAGACGCCTCCAGCGAACAGGTGTGGTTGGGTCTACATCTCTCCTGCACTCTGGGCTTGTGGTTCTGGGTGAGTGGAGAGACCTTGTGCTATCACAACTGGGCTCCAGGTGACGGCACCGGTCAGGAAGACTGCAGTGTGGGAGTGCGAGCCGGAGCGCTTCAGTCCGGAGGAGATCGTCGCTGGATCAGTCTTCCAGAAACTTACCAACTCAACTTCATCTGCAGCAAATGTTAAAAGCAGTGATGTCTGTGTGTGTTGGGTGAGAGTTATACAGTCAGAAATATCACAATGTTTCAAGCTTTTTCTTGTCTTTTACACTCTTATCATGTTTTTATTTCACAAACACAGATGAGGTGGTGAATACAAACATTTAAACTGTTCATTTCATTATATTTTGCTTCACGGATTTAATTATATTATTTAGAGCTGCCTTTTATTAAATATATTTCTAAATGAGATTTTCTTTAGTTGCTCAATCAGATTAAATGTTTGTAACTGCAGTTTTACTGGAATACTGTGTTGAGGTTTTGGTTGCTCATGATCTTTATTCATATATGTGAGAAAAGAAAGATTTGAAAGAAATATCATTTGAGTGTCCTGTCTTTTGTCTGACTGTGATCTCTGAATAAGTTTCTTGTCAGTATCACTGCTTACTGAAAACATGCTTTCTGAAATAGAAAATTAAGCACTGATGCCGGTCTATGAGTAACTTTCCTACATGCAGTGTTCAAGAGTGGAAGATCAGACACTTACCTAGAAGTAGAGCTGCATGGGCATTATAGCAAAAAATAAATACAATTAAAGTTCTATTCATCATAGGAAACATGGGTATGCAAGACAAATGCACCACACAGGAGTTGTCAACATAGTCTATATGTAAAGTAAATAAAAATCTAATAAACACGTTGTTCGATGTTCAGAGCCGTGGGTGAACGAGAGGCCACTGGGATTCGCCAGAACACCAGGGTACACTGGCCCAGGCAAGGTCATGGTTGGGGTCTCAGCTGAGGGCAATGGCAAGGCAGGGGGGCTTGGGTGAGGGCAATGGCAAGGCAGGGGTCTTGGGTGAGGGCAATGGCAAGGCTGGGGGGCTTGGGTGAGGGCAATGGCAAAGCTAGGGGCTTGGGTGTGGGCAATGGCAAGGCTGGGGGCAATGGCAAGGCTAAGGGCTTGGGTGAGGGCAATGGCAAGGCTAAGGGCTTGGGTGAGGGCAATGGCAAGGCTAAGGGCTTGGGTGAGGGCAATGGCAAGGCTAAGGGCTTGGGTGAGGGCAATGGCAAGGCAGGGGGCTTGGGTGAGGGCAATGGCAAGGCTAGGGGCTTGGGTGAGGGCAATGGCAAGGCTGGGGTGAGGGCAATGCCAAGGCTGGGGACTTGGGCGAAGGCAATGGAAATGGCAAAGGGGTGCTCTGACAAGGGTAAGGCAACAGGGGACTCTGGCATTGGCTAGGCAACAGGGGACTCTGGCATTGGCTAGGCAACAGGGGACTCCGCCACGAGATCAAGGCAGCTGGGGACTATGACACAAGGACTTTCAGGACCACTGGAGCTGAGTGGCCTCTATCACAGCGATCTTCTGGACCCAGAGCATGTACATTCTGTGCAGTGAGTGGACAGTGGGGAAGGCATCCCTTTAATTACAGCAGGAACAGATGCTTTTCTTCCCCTGCACATCCTTCTCAAGCTCCCCGCCTCTGGTGAGAGAGCACTGTGACTTGAAGACCCAATATAATTTAAAGACTCTTATAAGATTTCCCTTATAGATTTTTGAGGTACCAACCAGAACATAGTCCTTATTGGTCTTTCACAAAATTTGTCTAAGAGGCCAATCTCCAAAAGTGCAAACTATAGTTCAGTATAGACATGGATCCCTGGACAGAGTCAGCAGTTTACTCTGCTGGGTATATCGTGTGGTCAAGTTTTCTGTAATGAAGCCCTTACGACAGGTTGAGGATTAGAACCCAGATCCAGAGTTTCAAGATAACAAAAACTTCACAAAAAAACAGAAAATTTGTACCTCCGTTTTGTGGAATTGAGTAAAAGGACATTTCTGTCCATCCAATTTTTGATTTCATTGATACATTCTGCTAATTTGGTGAATTGTGAATTTTTGTTGGGTTAAGAAATATAAAGTTGTGTATCGTCGACATAACAGTGGAAACTTATTCCATGATTCCTGTCTTGTCTTTCTGAACAATGTGCATCAGCAGTCAAAAGCCTTGTGAGGGTGCTAGATCATTTAAAAGTGCCACATATTGGCCAGTTAATTAGCCTAGTCGATAATGCTTTCCAGCCCGATGGACTTCTGCAAAAGCACATGCACAAAGGCTTTAGCTGTTCAGTAATTATGCATTTAAAAAAATCACTTGTTTCCAAATCCCAACAATTTGCCATCAGGGCATCATCTGTGGAACATGATGCAAGTTCATGCAGTATGATAGTCTCAGTCACCATTCACTTTCAGTGCATCTTTTTCATACAGGTGAATGTTGAATCTGGTAACGTTTTCACCTCATATTATTGTTCAGTTTATCAATATGTCTATGAACAAGGGCAGATGAAATAATGGCAATTCGTTTGTCCTGTACTAGTGGAATACTAAACGTTCTAACAACACTAGATAAGACATCTGGGAATGTTGTTAATATAAACACAAATACAGAAAATGTATGAAAACAAACAAGCTTGAAAAGACATGAATTAAGACGTAGAATTAGACTTTAAAATACTTCACATATATTCTAAATTCACAATATGTACTTTACAGATTAACCAAGTCACAAATGGATTTCAATATTACCCAATTTAAGATTACATGAATTGTCCAGAGACAGAGGGCTAATGCAACTGGCACCTACACAAGACCAAAACAAGCCTGCATTACAGACTCTGGAAATTGAACGTTCAATTCGACCCTTAAAGCACAACATGGGACTTTAGTTGTATGAACACAAAAACATTAGTTCATATTATCTTTGGCAGACGTCATGATGTTTCAGGCTGGAAAACGGTCAAATTGCCAATAAGCCCAAGAAAGGGTAAATAGTAAGGGTGTAAAGCTACCAGTCGGTTACAGAAATGCTTCCCTTCTAGAATAGCCTGTAAGAACTGGAGGCATTTACCTGACAGTGTAAATCATGGACAAAGTTGCATCTGTATTGATTAAGTGGAGATAGATTGCAATCAATAATGTTGTTCAATTGAGAACGTTTGAATGGTTCATTGAAGCAAGCAGTACAATGGGTTTGGATAGTGGTTGGTACCACAATACTTGACCCAAAGGGGTCTGTCAGTTTTAAAAGGACCAATGATTAAATTGCAAAAGTGCAAGTTGAGCACCCACAAACAGCTGTGCAACAAAGATTAATTTAACAGAAGCAAGAGGAACACAAGGTTTGAGCAAATCATGTTTATTAACAAAGAATCTACAGGTCAGTTGCAGAATGTGTCCAGCCTCAGAATACTGGCATCACTGGGTAAAGATGCTACAAGGAAAGTCCTGGCTCAAACCACCACTGACAGATCCTGTAGAATTCGTCTGGGTGAAGTCACCATTACCAGCCCCACCAAAGTGCTTTATGGATAAAGGTACCATTGCCAGAACCTTCAGGGGTTTCCTTCAAGGTAGCGTTGCCCTCAGGAGCATCGTGGACCAAGGTGGCATTGTTTCCAGAAGCATACTGGTTCAAGGTAGTGTTGCCATCAGGAGCATCATGGACCAAGGTGGCATTGTTTCCAGAAGCATACTGGTTCAAGGTAGCGTTGCCCTCAGGAGCATCATGGACCAAGGTGGCATTGTTTCCAGAAGCATACTGGTTCAAGGTAGTGTTGCCATCAGGAGCATCATGGGCCAAGGTGGCATTGTTTCCAGAAGCATACTGGTTCAAGGTAGTGTTGCCATCAGGAGCATCATGGACCAAGGTGGCATTGTTTCCAGAAGCATACTGGTTCAAGGTAGCGTTGCCATCAGGAGCATCGTGGACCAAGGTGGCATTGCCCTGGGTCAAGGTCTCATTGGCAGATGCATCAGGATCTTAATTTGCATTACAGTGAGAAGTTACTATTAAAACATGACTTAAAAGACAAAGTGCAGTGTCATCTTTAACCTGCAAGTTAACTGACAGGAGAATAATGAAACCCATCATGTCAAATGGAAGGAACAAAGACACACCTTTATCTTCTCTGACAACTCGCCTAACAGCATTCCAGGAGGAGTCAATAGAAGAACCATGTTCAACTGAAGAACCAAGAGCTGAGAAAACACAGAAGCTTGTAAAACACAAATGTGGTATAACAGAATCAGTTTCAATATTACTCCCTGATAGCACACATTAAGATCACCCAGATGTCCATTTGATGTGCATGTTCACATCTGGAGAGGTTTTGGTTTACATGGTTTGCTCATCTGCAATACACTTCCTCTTGGAAGTCAAAAGACTCCGATGTCTTGTAGACATTTGTGATTTAAAATGCATGCAGAACAGCTCTTCACATGTTTAGTAGAACACAATGAGATCTGGTACTGCTTCAGACACAAAAATAAACTCACCATTCCACAGCAACTGATGGCAAAGAGCCAGAACAATGGCAATTTTAACAGCACTCACGTTTGACCACAAGATGAACTACTATAAAAACCAATCCAGCTATACTGAAGATTCAGTCAAACCAGGACTTTTATACCCCAACAGAGAAATATTTGCATCACCTGGATGCCTCGTTAACTCATCCAGATCAGCACTAATTAATGAGAGCCTTAATTGAAGTGTCACTTATTGTTATCCCATTTCTCTAACCTGCACTGATAGAAATATGATTATGACCCACAGTTAACAGCTCATGTATATGACTTTATGTTGATTTGTTTCCTGTGGAGCATGTGTGTATTCTCTGTCTATGTTCTAAACTCAGTGCTCATTAATTGTATGTTTTGCTTACTGCATATTTAATGAATTTATAGTGGATATTGTCTACACAGTCTGAATATACAGAGTTGATTTGACAGTGAGTTGTAAAGATCAGATTTGAAAAACAAGTGTTTAAAGCAGTGCACACTGTTCCCAACAAACAACAAGGTAAATAATGGAGTTGATATTGGAAGTGTTCATTTGTTGTGATGCAGTTTAGATCGTGTTAGTGAGTATGGTGTATTTCTCTGCAACATATGATGTATTTTCTTTAATAAGTTAGATGTATGGTATATATCTTTAACGCATGATGTGTTCTCTCTCATTAATGAGATGGTATTGCAGGTGAGCGGGCAAGACTTGCTCACTATCATGATATATTGTGACAAAGGGTAAAAGGTATGTTAGAAGTAAGGGCTGTTTATCCCTTATGCAAGTGGTTTAAAGTAACGTCCTTTGCATGCACATGACATAAGCTTATTCTATGGCTATAAGTCAATCATTAAGTGAAAGACAAGTCAAAAACACATCCTTTCTGTTCATTATTTTTAAAAAGGAGTTAGGTATGCTTTTTCCACCAATAATTAAAAAGTTGGGAATCTAAGTGATAATGGTAGAAAGGTGAAGAGGTGATGTGAATGAAGTCCTTGGTTAGAGATAACGTATATGAGATAAAAAAGGGTATAAAACTGAGAGCTGTGCAGAAGGTAATCAGAGTGGACAGATGACCATTCTCAAGTTTGTTGGTGATTCAATAAACTGTAACTTTGGCATCTGGAACCCGGGACTCCGAGAGTTGTTGCATCTTAGAGAGATTTTCTCCAACATAATTGGCGCCCGTAACGTGGGACTGGATCGAGGCTGAAAGGGTGAAGAAGCTGCTGAGCGGTCCACTGACTCAGATTGCACAAATTCAGTGGTACCAAAACTGAGGTAAGCATTTTGTGTGAGGTGAGACCAGTAAGTAGTCGCCCTGGCGGCCTTACCAGTCCGGACATAAATTAATTTGGCTAAGTGGCTGAAAGTAGAGTTGGGTTCCAGATTTCAAAAAATTGGGGGTGGGATTATTTAAAGAAGGTTATTTAAAGTAAGTGCAAAAGCCTGGGGGTGATGTTGAGAAGCAACGGTGCGTGAAAGTCCCGTATCTTTATGTTTGTTTGGCAGAAGATGGGCAGTAAAACCTGCGCAGGTAAAAATCCTAGTACAGGTGAAATGTCATGAGAAGATGCAGGTGAAATTTGCGTAGAAATTCCTCCAGGTGTTAGATTGAAGTATTTAAAGTTTGAAGCGTTTGACAAAACCCGGACAGTGCAGAAAATGGTTGAACTGTGTACATGCCTGTGATAAATGAAAATGTGCATGACTAACTATATTGCTTTTGCGTGTGTGTGTTCATGGCACTAACAGCGCTGTTTCTGTGTTTGTTTAAATGCATGATTTTGGTGTTGATGAGGTATTGTGTGCAAAGGCAGTCACGGGGAATCAGATACAATAAAGAAATGCCCAAGAATAAAATGGGAGAGTTGAACTAAGACAATTGATTGAGTAAAACAGTTGTTGAAAATTATAGAGACACAAATGGTATCTGATTTTCTGATATCTCCTTGTCTTGCTCTCACTCACTGGTTGGCTGAACGGACAGCCCCATGAGTAGGAGAAAGAGGAGACTTAGAAGAGAAAAATGGAATAATTGGGAAAAAGATAAAGAGAAAGTAAAATGTTTTCCATTGCAGTGAACAAGACTAGAGAAAAATGCAGAGACAAGTGAATTTTGTAAAACTTGAAGATCAACGCGAGTCGAAAGCGTTACTAGAGTCAAAAGGGATCAGTGATCATTTTTGGAAAGAATCAGAGTACATAGATTATACAGGGCAGAGGAGGAAGTTAACTAAGAAAAAGGAACTGGTGAACGGTTTGATTAAAGTAGTAAACTTAGCGGAGACCTTACAAGAATGGCCGTTTGTTGACTGGAAAGAAATTGCAGCAGGTAACATCTCTCTCATACAGTACTAGAGACTGAGTGCTGTGAAGAGCTGTAGGGGAGCGGCGGCTGAGCAGAGACGGAGCAGTAAAGGGAGGGCTGTGAGCATGCACAGAAACAGAGAATTAGCACCAATGTAGAAACTGTCTTGAACAGAGACCCAAAATGGATGTGACAGCTGTGGGTGGAAGTATATGGGTTTTAATATAAAAGAAGTAACAGATATAGCAATCAACCACTGTAAATAATGAGTGTTTTTTTATGGAAATAAAGGAGAGAGAGAGGGATAAAAAGAGGAGAGCAAAAGGAGGGGCAGAAGTAATAGGTTTGTTTTAGTATAATATTTTTTGAGAGCTCCGTGTTTATAAAGGCCTTGTGTTTGTAAAAGTGTGAAAGTTTCTGTGTTTGTGCTTGAAAGTATGGGACGTATGACTGAAGTGTGATTGCATATGGAAGTGTATGATGAGCCCTATAAATAAAGGGACGCAGAGTGGATGTTATATGAGCCCTATAAATAAGGGGACAAGTGTGAATATAAGCCCTTTCATGGTAACGATAAATGGAGTAAATGTCTAATAAAGAAAGATCGTCTTTTATATGTTGAATGGATGTTGGGAATGAAAGTCTGGTGAAACTTTGCAAAGGAATTTCCTTGGTTAATATAGAGAAAAGTCTAAAAACGTTCAGATATATTGGCTTGGTGGGTTATTTATTCTTCAAAATTCTAGAATTTGGGATCCAGATAGAGATTGATCCTTTGCTGCATAATTAATGAGGAGTATTTGTGCAATTTACAGCAAAGAAAATCTATTTAGGCTATTTTCAAACTTCCATCAATGTAAGAGGCAGAAGAGATCTGATGAATAAAGGCAGAGACGGCACTTAATAAATATTCTGGTTGTAGAATTAAAACCAATGATAAAAAAATTTATAAAAAATAGGAAACAATAGGGAAAAGAATAGCTGTAAAACAAAAATGTGCATGAAATCAAAAAGTTAACTCTTAGCTGTCTGGACGATGTTTATTCTTGGGCTGTTCTTTTCATGCCATGAAGGAAGCCTGATGTGAGATTATCTAAACTGAGAGGGAGCAGCTGTTGAATGGACATGTGCCAGATCATAACTCCTTTTATATCTAAGTGACGAGTAAGAATATTTAGATTATATACAAAATAAAATCACTTTAGAGCAATTTAATTTTATTTGGGAAATCACATTATCTGGAGAAACAATAAAGCTTTGAGTCAAGTGTATTGTGTTAAACTAAAGTCGAATAAGTAATTGGATTTTAAACAAAGATTGTATATAAGATAAGTGTTGTTATATTCAAGCAAATGGCAAAAGAGGGCCAATGATATGATGATAAAATAACTAATAAGAAAATTATATATTGTATCTTATGAAAGTAAACCTGAAATGTGAAAACTTCACATTCATGTGTCTGTTTTATGTTCTGTCTGGTCCAGTTTATGAGAGAATGCGATTTTAACATTAAACACTAGAAAGTTGTTTTTGATTTTCCTGTGATTGTAAAAATGTCCGGAGAACAATTTAAATGTGAGTGCAGCGTTGTTGGTGTAAACTTGATCAACCAACAAAAGATATGCAGAGATTTTTTTTATTTTTGTTAGGGACTGTCTGATGAAGGGATTGAGGATGCAATGATACTCTGCAGACTTTGGGGAAACAGGCCTCTCTTGATGTCTTCATACAGAAAGGGGCCCAACTTTACAAAAAGATATTTTATTTGTTTGGTATACACAGAATAGATCTTTGTTGATCATGGGTACACTGAGAAGCTGCTTTGAGACGAAAATAAATTTAAGTGTGATTTAGAGCAGTTAAAATTGGTCTTGGGAGCAGGTGAAGCCCATGGAGAAAAGTTAAGATTAAATTGAACATCATAACGTCCTCAAATATGAATGTTAATAACGTCATATTCATGCGTCTATTCTGTTTCTTTGGTCATCATTATGTGTATGTTGTTTCACTAACTCATTTGGGAACGAGTTTCTCACCATTGCAGACGCTGGACAATATGATTTTCTAGAAGTTACTAATGCAGGAGGAAATCCAGAGACAAAGACTGAAAATGATGTGGACTATTATCTGATTGATCCTCCTGCGCTCATTACTGCTGGTAATCATTACTGATCTGCCATTTATGATGTGGATTAAAATTTCTCTGGAAAAGTTGATTTCAGTCTTATACGGTCACTTTATGATTTTCCAGAATAATAATAATAATAATAATAATAATACATTTTATTTATTTGGCACCTTTCTGGACACTCAGGGTCGCCTTACAAAAGGTACATTAAAACAAACTAAAAACTAACTATAGTAAAAACTAGCATAAAAACATGTTAAAATACATCATACATAAATCGTACATAAATCATCATACATAGTATCTTACATACGTAGTCACAATGAGTAGGCTTGTCTAAACAGATGAGTTTTGAGTGTGGATTTAAAGTGTTTGAGAGAATCGGAGTTGCGGAGGTCAGGGGGTAGAGTGTTCCAGAGCAGGGAGCAGAGCGACTGAAGGCCCTACTCCCCATAGTAATGAGGCGGGCGGGCGGAACAGTGAGATGGAGAGAAGAGGAGGAACGAAGAGAGCAGGCTGGTGTGGCAATATGAATGAGGTCAGTCAGATATGAAGGGGCGAGGTTATGGATGGCTTTGAAAGTGAAGAGCAGGATTTTGTGGTGGATACGATGTGAAATGGGAAGCCAGTGGAGCTGTTAGAGGACTGGGGTGATGTGCTTTATGGATGGTGTGTGAGTGATGATACGTGCAGCAGAATTCTGAACAAGTTGGAGTTTATGGAGGATTTTTTGAGGCAGACCAAACAGGAAAGAATTACAATAATCGATTCGGGAAGTGACAAGGCTATGGACAAGAACAGCAGTGGAGAGAGGAGTGAGAGCAGAACGAAGATGGTGAATGAGGTAAAAATAGGCTGACCGAGTGATGTTATTGATGTGTGCATTGAAGCTGAGGGTGCTGTCTAGGATGACACCCAGACTCTTTACCTGAGGGGAGGGGGAAATGGAGGTGCCGTCAATGAAGATTGAGAAATTCTTTATTTTACTTAAGGTGGATTTAGTACCAGTGAGTAGAAGTTCAGTTTTATTGATTAAGTTTAAGTTTGAGAAAATTAAGGTTAACCAGGACTTTATTTCATGAAGGCAGTTGGTTAGGGAGGAAGGTGGGAGTATGCTGTTGGGTTTACTGGAGATGTAGAGCTGGGTGTCATCCACATAGCAATGAAAATGAATGCTGTGTTTCCTAAAGATGTGACCAAGGGGGAGAAGATAGATCAGAAAAAGCATGGGGCCAAGAACAGAACCCTGCGGTACACCAGATGTGACAGGGACGGGATGAGAAATGAAAGACTTTAGCTGAATAAACTGGGAGCGGTCAGAAAGGTAAGAACGGAACCAGGTGAGGGGCGTACCAGTGATGCCAATGGAGGAAAGTATGTCCAGAAGGATAGAGTGTGATATGGTGTCAAAAGCTGCACTGAGATCAAGTAAAATGAGGATGGTTAGTGAACCGGAGTCAGCAGAAAGGAGTAGATCATTGGTCATTTTGAGAAGGGCCGTTTCGGTACTATGGAGAGAGCGAAAGCCAGATTGAAAAAGTTCATAAAGGTTATTGGAGGAATGGTGGGTATGGAGCTGAGCAGCAACAGTTTTTTCAAGAAGTTTGGAGATGTATGGAAGGTTCGAGATGGGGCGGAAGTTATTGAGGTCAGTTGGATCAGAGCCGGATTTCTTAAGTATGGGAGTGACATCCGCCATTTTCAGAGAGGGGGGTACAGTGCCAGAAGTGAGGGAGGCATGAATAATATTAGTGATGAGAGGGGAAAGAGCAGGAATGGAGGCTTTAACAAGAGAAGAGGGGAGAGGGTCTAGTTGACAGGACGAGGTATTTGATTTCTGAATGAGAATAGAGATCTGGTTTACAGAGGGAATGGTAAATGTTGATAATGGATGAGTTGGATTAAATGATGGTGAAATGGGTGGATTTAGGACTGAGGGACGAAGTTGCTGGTGAATGTGTTGAATTTTTGTGGTGAAAAAAGATGCCAGTTTATTGCAAAAGTCAGAAGAATAGAGATGATATGGATACACACACACACACTCACATACTCACTCACATACACACACTCACAGACACACACTTACTCACACACACACACACTCACTCACATACACACACACACAGACACACACACACAGACACACAGACACTCCTCACACACACATATATATGTGGATGGAAACCTTGCTACTGCTCGACATGTACAACAAAACAAGAGCACAGACACTTATGAGTTATTAATGGATATTCATTTGTTTGGTTTTCAGAGTGACTCAGAGGGAAACAGCGATGAAGAGGAGGAAGAAGAGGGTGAAGAAGAGGAGGAAGGAGGAAATGAAGAGGAGGAGGAGGAAGGAGATGAAAGGAGGAACGTGTAAAAGAAGAGGAGGAAGAGGGTGAGGAAGATGAAGAGAGTGAGGGAGGAGAACAAAAGGAAAAGGAAGATGGAGAAAAGGAGGAAGAGGATGAAGATGAGGAGGAAGATCAGGAGAGCGAGGAAGAAGGTGATGGTGGAGAAGAGAAAGAAGGTAAAAACAATGAGGAAGATGACAGTGGTGAAGGAGGCAGTGATGGGGGGAGCGAGAATGAAGGAGGTGATGAAGAAGAGGAGCCAACTGAAGGAGAGGAAGAACAGACTGAAGAACCACCGACAGTATTCAGTGACAAACAGAGGATCTGAACACAACGGACAGACGTCATGTTTCAGGAACATTCTGGTCATTTAACACTTAAAGGGACATTTTACACAAAAATAAAAATTCGTTTATAGTTTACTCAGCCTCATGTCGTTCCAAATGTCTTTCATTTTTAAGGAGTTTTTAAGACCACCCCATGAACCAGATATATATTGTGTGGAAGGGGTTAATGCAAAAGATGTTAAACTACAATAATGTGGGAATATATTAGTGCTGATATCTGCTTGTATTTAAATGTTAGCCGAAAGGGCACTATTGACCTGGCAACATTACACAAATAAATGCCAAGTGTTTAAATAAACATTTACATGTTACTTTAAAGGTTCTTGTAGATTTGTTTTGTTATTTTGTTTTCATTTTCATGTTGTCTTAATTTTGCCTATTTTCATTTACATTAGTTTTCAATCAATAGTTGTTCAGTAAATCTAGAAAAATCTTTCCTCGCAATAACGAGATACGTCATAAAAACGTCATCTTTCCTCGTAATAACGAGATACGTCATAAAAACGTCATCTTTTCTAGTAATAACGAGATACGTCATAAAAACATCATCTTTCCTCGTAATAACGAGATACGTCATAAAAACGTCATCTTTCCTCGTAATAACGAGATACGTCATAAAAACGTCATCTTTCCTCGTAATAACGACATACGTCATAAAAACATCATCTTTCCTCGCAATAACGAGATACGTCATAAAAACGTCATCTTTCCTCGTAATAACGACATACGTCATAAAAACGTCATCTTTCCTCGTAATAACGACATACGTCATAAAAACATCATCTTTCCTCGCAATAACGAGATACGTCATAAAAACGTCATCTTTCCTCGTAATAACGAGATACGTCATAAAAACGTCATCTTTCCTCGCAATAACGAGATACGTCATAAAAACGTCATCTTTCCTCGCAATAACGAGATACGTCATAAAAACGTCATCTTTCCTCGTAATAACGACATACGTCATAAAAACATCATCTTTCCTCGCAATAACGAGATACGTCATAAAAACGTCATCTTTCCTCGTAATAACGAGATACGTCATAAAAACGTCATCTTTCCTCGCAATAACGAGATACGTCATAAAAACGTCATCTTTCCTCGTAAGAACGACATACGTCATAAAAACGTCATCTTTCCTCGCAATAACGAGATACGTCATAAAAACGTCATCTTTCCTCGTAATAACGAGATACGTCATAAAAAAGTCATCTTTCCTCGCAATAACGAGATACATCATAAAAACGACATCTTTCCTCGTAATAACGAGATATGTCATAAAAACAACATCTTTTATCGCAATAACGAGATACGTCATAAAAACGACATCTTTCCTCGTAATAACGAGATATGTCATAAAAACGTCATCTTTTCTCGCAATAACGAGATACGTCATGAAAACGTCATCTTTCCTCGTAATAACGAAACATGTCATAAAAAAGTCATCTTTCATCGTAATAACGAGATGTCATAAAAACGTCATCTTTTCTCACAATAACGAGATGTCATAAAAACGACATCTTTCCTCGTAATAACGAGATATGTCATAAAAACGTCATCTTTCCTCGTAATAACGAGATATGTCATAAAAACGTCATCTTTCCTCGTAATAACGAGATATGTCATAAAAACGTCATCTTTTCTCGCAATAACGAGATACGTCATAAAAACGTCATCTTTCCTCGCAATAACGTGATATGTCATAAAAACGTCATCTTTCCTCGTAATAACGACATATGTCATAAAAACGTCATCTTTCCTCGCAATAACGAGATACGTCATAAAAACGTCATCTTTCCTCGTAATAACGAGATACGTCATAAAAACGTCATCTTTCCTCGTAATAACGTGATATGTCATAAAAACGACATCTTTTCTCGCAATAACGAGATACGTCATAAAAACGACATCTTTTCTTGCAGTAACGAGATACGTCATAAAAACGTCATCTTTCCTCGTAATAACGAGATACGTCATAAAAACGTCATCTTTCCTCATAATAACGAGATACGTCATAAAAACGTCATCTTTCCTCGTAATAACGAGACATGTCATAAAAACGTCATCTTTCCTCGTAATAACGAGATGTCAAAAACGTCATCTTTCCTCGTAATAATGAGATATGTCATAAAAACGACATATTTTATCGCAATAACGAGATACGTCATAAAAACGTCATCTTTCCTCGTAATAACGAGATACGTCATAAAAACGTCATCTTTTCTCGCAATAACGAGATATGTCGTAATAACGTCATCTTTCCTCGTAATAACGAGATGTCATAAAAACGTCATCTTTTCTCGCAATAACGAGATATGTCATAATAACGTCATCTTTTCTCGCAATAACGAGATATGTCATAATAACGTCATCTTTCCTAGTAATAATGAGATGTCATAAAAACGTCATTTTTCCTCGTAATAACGAGATATGTCATAAAAACGACATCTTTTCTCGCAATAACGAGATACTTCATAAAAACGTCATCTTTCCTCGCAATAACGTGATGAGTCATAAAAACGTCATCTTTCCTCGTAATAACGAGATATGTCATAAAAACGTCATCTTTCCTCGCAATAACGAGATACGTCATAAAAACGTCATCTTTCCTCGCAATAACGAGATACGTCATAAAAACGTCATCTTTCCTCGCAATAACGAGATACGTCATAAAAACGTCATCTTTCCTCGTAATAACGAGATACGTCATAAAAACGTCATCTTTCCTCGCAATAACGTGATATGTCATAAAAACGACATCTTTTCTCGCAATAACGAGATACGTCATAAAAACGTCATCTTTCCTCGTAATAACGAGACATGTCATAAAAACGTCATCTTTCCTCGCAATAACGAGATGTCATAAAAACGTAATCTTTCCTCGCAATAACGAGATACATCATAAAAATGTCATCTTTCCTCGTAATAACGAGATACATCATAAAAACGTCATCTTTCCTCGTAATAACGAGATACGTCATAAAAACGTCGTCTTTCCTCGTAATAACGAGATACGTCATAAAAACGTCGTCTTTCCTCGTAATAACGACATACGTCATAAAAACGTCATCTTTCCTCGCAATAACGAGATACGTCATAAAAACGTCTTCTTTCCTCGTAATAACGACATACGTCATAAAAACGACATCTTTCCTCGTAATAACGAGATACGTCATAAAAACGACATCTTTCCTCGCAATAACGAGATACGTCATAAAAACGTCATCTTTCCTCGCAATAACGAGATACGTCATAAAAACGTCATCTTTCCTCGTAATAACGAGATACGTCATAAAAACGTCATCTTTCCTCGTAATAACGAGATACGTCATAAAAACGTCATCTTTCCTCGTAATAACGAGATACGTCATAAAAACGACATCTTTTCTCGCAATAACGAGATACGTCATAAAAACGTCATCTTTCCTCTCAATAACGACATATGTCATAAAAACGTCATCTTTCCTCGTAATAACGAGATACGTCATAAAAACGTCATCTTTCCTCGTAATAACGAGATACGTCATAAAAACGTCATCTTTCCTCGCAATAACGTGATATGTCATAAAAACGTCATCTTTCCTCGCAATAACGTGATATGTCATAAAAACGACATCTTTTCTCACAATAACGAGATACGTCATAAAAACGTCATCTTTTCTCGCAATAACGAGATACGTCATAAAAACGACATCTTTTCTTGCAGTAACGAGATACGTCATAAAAACGTCATCTTTCCTCGTAATAACGAGATACGTCATAAAAACGTCATCTTTCCTCGTAATAACGAGACATGTCATAAAAACGTCATCTTTCCTCGTAATAACGAGATGTCAAAAACGTTATCTTTCCTCGTAATAATGAGATATGTCATAAAAATGACATCATTTATCGCAATAACGAGATATGTCATAAAAACGTCATCTTTCCTCGTAATAACGAGACATGTCATAAAAACGTAATCTTTCCTCGCAATAACGAGATGTCATAAAAACGTAATCTTTCCTCGCAATAACGAGATACATCATAAAAATGTCATCTTTCCTCGTAATAACGAGATACATCATAAAAACGTCATCTTTCCTCGTAATAACGAGATACGTCATAAAAACGTCATCTTTCCTCGCAATAACGAGATACGTCATAAAAACGACATCTTTCCTCGTAATAACGAGATACGTCATAAAAACGTCATCTTTCCTCGCAATAACGAGATACGTCATAAAAACGTCATCTTTCCTCGCAATAACGAGATACGTCATAAAAACGTCATCTTTCCTCGTAATAACGAGATACGTCATAAAAACGTCATCTTTCCTCGCAATAACGAGGTACGTCATAAAAACGACATCTTTCCTCGCGATAACGAGGTACGTCATAAAAACGTCATCTTTCCTCATGAAAACGAGATACGTCATAAAAACGTCATCTTTCCTCGCGATAACGAGGTACGTCATAAAAACGACATCTTTCCTCGCGATAACGAGATACGTCATAAAAACGACATCTTTCCTCGCGATAACAAGATACGTCATAAAAACGTCATCTTTCCTCGTGATAACGAGATACGTCATAAAAACGTCATCTTTCCTCGTGATAACGAGATACGTCATAAAAACGTCATCTTTCCTCGTGATAACGAGATACGTCATAATAACGTCATCTTTCCTCGTGATAACGAGATACGTCATAATAACGTCATCTTTTCTCGCAATAACGAGATACGTCATAAAAACATCTTTCCTCGTAATAACGAGATACGTCATAAAAACGTCATCTTTCTTCGCAATAACGAGATACGTCATAAAAACGACATCTTTCCTCGCAATATCAAGATACGTCATAAAAACGTCATCTTTCCTCGTAATAACGAGATGTCAAAAACGTCATCTTTCCTCGTAATAATGAGATATGTCATAAAAATGACATCATTTATCGCAATAACGAGATATGTCATAAAAACGTCATCTTTCCTCGTAATAACGAGACATGTCATAAAAACGTCATCTTTCCTCGCAATAACGAGATGTCATAAAAACGTAATCTTTCCTCGCAATAACGAGATACATCATAAAAATGTCATCTTTCCTCGTAATAACGAGATACATCATAAAAACGTCATCTTTCCTCGTAATAACGAGATACGTCATAAAAACGTCATCTTTCCTCGCAATAACGAGATACGTCATAAAAACGACATCTTTCCTCGTAATAACGAGATACGTCATAAAAACGTCATCTTTCCTCGCAATAACGAGATACGTCATAAAAACGTCATCTTTCCTCGCAATAACGAGATACGTCATAAAAACGTCATCTTTCCTCGTAATAACGAGATACGTCATAAAAATGTCATCTTTCCTCGTAATAACGAGATACGTCATAAAAACGTCATCTTTCCTCGCAATAACGAGGTACGTCATAAAAACGACATCTTTCCTCGCAATAACGAGGTACGTCATAAAAACGACATCTTTCCTCGCGATAACGAGGTACGTCATAAAAACGTCATCTTTCCTCGTGATAACGAGATACGTCATAAAAACGTCATCTTTCCTCGCGATAACGAGGTACGTCATAAAAACGACATCTTTCCTCGCGATAACGAGATACGTCATAAAAACGACATCTTTCCTCGCGATAACAAGATACGTCATAAAAACGTCATCTTTCCTCGTGATAACGAGATACGTCATAAAAACGTCATCTTTCCTCGTGATAACGAGATACGTCATAAAAACGTCATCTTTCCTCGTGATAACGAGATACGTCATAATAACGTCATCTTTCCTCGTGATAACGAGATACGTCATAATAACGTCATCTTTTCTCGCAATAACGAGATACGTCATAAAAACATCATCTTTCCTCGTAATAACGAGATACGTCATAAAAACGTCATCTTTCTTCGCAATAACGAGATACGTCATAAAAACGACATCTTTCCTCGCAATATCAAGATACGTCATAAAAACGTCATCTTTCCTCGTAATAACGAGATACGTCATAAAAACGTCATCTTTTCTCGTAATAACGAGATACATCATAAAAACGTCATCTTTTCTCGCAATAAAGAGATACGTCATAAAAACGTAATCTTTTCTCGCAATAACGAGATGTCAAAACGTCATCTTTCCTCGTAATAACGAGATACGTCATAAAAACATCATCTTTTCTCGCAATAACGAGATATGTCATAATAACGTCATCTTTCCTCGTAATAACGAGATGTCATAAAAACGTCATCTTTTCTCGCAATAACGAGATATGTCATAAAAACGTCATCTTTCCTCGTAATAACGAGATACGTCATAAAAACGTCGTCTTTCCTCGTAATAACGAGATATGTCATAAAAACGTCATCTTTTCTCGCAATAACGAGATATGTCATAAAAACGTCATCTTTTCTCGCAATAACGAGATATGTCATAATAACGTCATCTTTTCTTGCAATAACGAGATATGTCATAAAAACGACATCTTTCCTCGTAATAACGAGATACGTCATAAAAACGACATCTTTCCTCGCAATAACGAGATACGTCATAAAAACGTCATCTTTCCTCGCAATAACGAGATACGTCATAAAAACGTCATCTTTCCTCGTAATAACGAGATACGTCATAAAAACGTCATCTTTCCTCGTAATAACGAGATACGTCATAAAAACGACATCTTTCCTCGTAATAACGAGATACGTCATAAAAACGTCATCTTTCCTCGCAATAACGAGATACGTCATAAAAACGTCATCTTTCCTCGTAATAACGAGATACGTCATAAAAACGTCATCTTTCCTCGCAATAACGAGGTACGTCATAAAAACGACATCTTTCCTCGCAATAACGAGGTACGTCATAAAAACGACATCTTCCCTCGCGATAACGAGGTACGTCATAAAAACGTCATCTTTCCTCGCGATAACGAGATACGTCATAAAAACGTCATCTTTCCTCGTGATAACGAGATACGTCATAAAAACGTCATCTTTCCTCGTGATAACGAGATACGTCATAAAAACGTCATCTTTCCTCGCGATAACGAGGTACGTCATAAAAACGACATCTTTCCTCGCGATAACGAGATACGTCATAAAAACGACATCTTTCCTCGCGATAACAAGATACGTCATAAAAACGTCATCTTTCCTCGTGATAACGAGATACGTCATAAAAACGTCATCTTTCCTCGTGATAACGAGATACGTCATAAAAACGTCATCTTTCCTCGTGATAACGAGATACGTCATAATAACGTCATCTTTCCTCGTGATAACGAGATACGTCATAATAACGTCATCTTTTCTCGCAATAACGAGATACGTCATAAAAACATCATCTTTCCTCGTAATAACGAGATACGTCATAAAAACGTCATCTTTCTTCGCAATAACGAGATACGTCATAAAAACGACATCTTTCCTCGCAATATCAAGATACGTCATAAAAACGTCATCTTTCCTCGTAATAACGAGATACGTCATAAAAACGTCATCTTTTCTCGTAATAACGAGATACATCATAAAAACGTCATCTTTTCTCGCAATAAAGAGATACTTCATAAAAACGTAATCTTTTCTCGCAATAACGAGATGTCAAAACGTCATCTTTCCTCGTAATAACGAGATACGTCATAAAAACGTCATCTTTTCTCGCAATAACGAGATATGTCATAATAACGTCATCTTTCCTCGTAATAACGAGATGTCATAAAAACGTCATCTTTTCTCGCAATAACGAGATATGTCATAAAAACGTCATCTTTCCTAGTAATAACGAGATATGTCATAAAAACGTCATCTTTTCTCGCAATAACGAGATATGTCATAAAAACGTCATCTTTTCTCGCAATAACGAGATATGTCATAAAAACGTCATCTTTTCTCGCAATAACGAGATATGTCATAATAACGTCATCTTTTCTTGCAATAACGAGATATGTCATAAAAACGTCATCTTTCCTCGTAATAACGAGAGATGTCATAAAAACGTCATCTTTCCTCGTAATAACGAGATGTCATAAAAACGTCATCTTTTCTCGCAATAACGAGATACTTCATAAAAACGTCATCTTTCCTCGCAATAACGTGATGAGTCATAAAAACGTCATCTTTCCTCGTAATAACGAGATATGTCATAAAAACGTCATCTTTCCTCGCAATAACGTGATGAGTCATAAAAACGTCATCTTTCCTCGTAATAACGAGATATGTCATAATAACGTCATCTTTCCTAGTAATAATGAGATGTCATAAAAACGTCATCTTTCCTCGTAATAACGAGAGATGTCATAAAAACGTCATCTTTCCTCGTAATAACGAGATATGTCATAAAAACGTCATCTTTCCTCGCAATAACGTGATATGTCATAAAAACGTCATCTTTCCTCGTAATAACGACATATGTCATAAAAACGTCATCTTTCCTCGCAATAACGAGATACGTCATAAAAACGTCATCTTTCCTCGTAATAACGAGATACGTCATAAAAACGTCATCTTTCCTCGTAATAACGTGATATGTCATAAAAACGACATCTTTTCTCGCAATAACGAGATACGTCATAAAAACGACATCTTTTCTTGCAGTAACGAGACACGTCATAAAAACGTCATCTTTCCTCGTAATAACGAGATACGTCATAAAAACGTCATCTTTCCTCGTAATAACGAGATACGTCATAAAAACGTCATCTTTCCTCGTAATAACGAGACATGTCATAAAAACGTCATCTTTCCTCGTAATAACGAGATGTCAAAAACGTCATCTTTCCTCGTAATAATGAGATATGTCATAAAAACGACATATTTTATCGCAATAACGAGATACGTCATAAAAACGTCATCTTTCCTCGTAATAACGAGATACGTCATAAAAACGTCATCTTTTCTCGCAATAACGAGATATGTCGTAATAACGTCATCTTTCCTCGTAATAACGAGATGTCATAAAAACGTCATCTTTTCTCGCAATAACGAGATATGTCATAATAACGTCATCTTTTCTCGCAATAACGAGATATGTCTTAATAACGTCATCTTTCCTAGTAATAATGAGATGTCATAAAAACGTCATCTTTCCTCGTAATAACGAGATATGTCATAAAAACGACATCTTTTCTCGCAATAACGAGATACTTCATAAAAACGTCATCTTTCCTCGCAATAACGTGATGAGTCATAAAAACGTCATCTTTCCTCGTAATAACGAGATATGTCATAAAAACGTCATCTTTCCTCGTAATAACGAGAGATGTCATAAAAACGTCATCTTTCCTCGTAATAACGAGATGTCATAAAAACGTCATCTTTTCTCGCAATAACGAGATACTTCATAAAAACGTCATCTTTCCTCGCAATAACGTGATGAGTCATAAAAACGTCATCTTTCCTCGTAATAACGAGATAAGTCATAAAAACGTCATCTTTCCTCGCAATAACGTGATGAGTCATAAAAACGTCATCTTTCCTCGTAATAACGAGATATGTCATAATAACGTCATCTTTCCTAGTAATAATGAGATGTCATAAAAACGTCATCTTTCCTCGTAATAACGAGAGATGTCATAAAAACGTCATCTTTCCTCGTAATAACGAGATATGTCATAAAAACGTCATCTTTCCTCGCAATAACGTGATATGTCATAAAAACGTCATCTTTCCTCGTAATAACGACATATGTCATAAAAACGTCATCTTTCCTCGCAATAACGAGATACGTCATAAAAACGTCATCTTTCCTCGTAATAACGAGATACGTCATAAAAACGTCATCTTTCCTCGTAATAACGTGATATGTCATAAAAACGACATCTTTTCTCGCAATAACGAGATACGTCATAAAAACGACATCTTTTCTTGCAGTAACGAGATACGTCATAAAAACGTCATCTTTCCTCGTAATAACGAGATACGTCATAAAAACGTCATCTTTCCTCGTAATAACGAGATACGTCATAAAAACGTCATCTTTCCTCGTAATAACGAGATGTCAAAAACGTCATCTTTCCTCGTAATAATGAGATATGTCATAAAAACGACATATTTTATCGCAATAACGAGATACGTCATAAAAACGTCATCTTTCCTCGTAATAACGAGATACGTCATAAAAACGTCATCTTTTCTCGCAATAACGAGATATGTCGTAATAACGTCATCTTTCCTCGTAATAACGAGATATGTCATAAAAACGACATCTTTTCTCGCAATAACGAGATACTTCATAAAAACGTCATCTTTCCTCGCAATAACGTGATGAGTCATAAAAACGTCATCTTTCCTCGTAATAACGAGATATGTCATAAAAACGTCATCTTTCCTCGCAATAACGAGATACGTCATAAAAACGTCATCTTTCCTCGCAATAACGAGATACGTCATAAAAACGTCATCTTTCCTCGCAATAACGAGATACGTCATAAAAACGTCATCTTTCCTCGTAATAACGAGATACGTCATAAAAACGTCATCTTTCCTCGCAATAACGTGATATGTCATAAAAACGACATCTTTTCTCGCAATAACGAGATACGTCATAAAAACGTCATCTTTCCTCGTAATAACGAGACATGTCATAAAAACGTCATCTTTCCTCGCAATAACGAGATGTCATAAAAACGTAATCTTTCCTCGCAATAACGAGATACATCATAAAAATGTCATCTTTCCTCGTAATAACGAGATACATCATAAAAACGTCATCTTTCCTCGTAATAACGAGATACGTCATAAAAACGTCGTCTTTCCTCGTAATAACGAGATACGTCATTAAAACGTCGTCTTTCCTCGTAATAACGAGATACGTCATAAAAACGTCATCTTTTCTAGTAATAACGAGATAAGTCATAAAAACGACATCTTTCCTCGTAATAACGAGATACGTCATAAAAACGTCATCTTTCCTCGTAATAACGAGATACGTCATAAAAACGTCTTCTTTCCTCGCAATAACGACATACGTCATAAAAACGTCATCTTTCCTCGCAATAACGAGATACGTCATAAAAACGTCTTCTTTCCTCGTAATAACGACATACGTCATAAAAACGACATCTTTCCTCGTAATAACGAGATACGTCATAAAAACGACATCTTTCCTCGCAATAACGAGATACGTCATAAAAACGTCATCTTTCCTCGCAATAACGAGATACGTCATAAAAACGTCATCTTTCCTCGTAATAACGAGATACGTCATAAAAACGTCATCTTTCCTCGTAATAACGAGATACGTCATAAAAACGACATCTTTTCTCGCAATAACGAGATACGTCATAAAAACGTCATCTTTACTCTCAATAACGACATATGTCATAAAAACGTCATCTTTCCTCGTAATAACGAGATACGTCATAAAAACGTCATCTTTCCTCGTAATAACGAGATACGTCATAAAAACGTCATCTTTCCTCGCAATAACGTGATATGTCATAAAAACGTCATCTTTCCTCGCAATAACGTGATATGTCATAAAAACGACATCTTTTCTCACAATAACGAGATACGTCATAAAAACGTCATCTTTCCTCGTAATAACGAGATACGTCATAAAAACGTCATCTTTTCTTGCAATAACGAGATACGTCATAAAAACGACATCTTTTCTTGCAGTAACGAGATACGTCATAAAAACGTCATCTTTCCTCGTAATAACGAGATACGTCATAAAAACGTCATCTTTCCTCGTAATAACGAGACATGTCATAAAAACGTCATCTTTCCTCGTAATAACGAGATACGTCATAAAAACGACATCTTTCCTCGCAATATCAAGATACGTCATAAAAACGTCATCTTTCCTCGTAATAACGTGATATGTCATAAAAACGACATCTTTTCTCGCAATAACGAGATACGTCATAAAAACGACATCTTTTCTTGCAGTAACGAGATACGTCATAAAAACGTCATCTTTCCTCGTAATAACGAGATACGTCATAAAAACGTCATCTTTCCTCGTAATAACGAGACATGTCATAAAAACGTCATCTTTCATCGTAATAACGAGATATCAAAAACGTCATCTTTCCTCGTAATAATGAGATATGTCATAAAAACGACATATTTTATCGCAATAACGAGATACGTCATAAA
The DNA here is from genome assembly GCA_032164185.1 of Moxostoma hubbsi. Lineage (NCBI taxonomy): Eukaryota > Metazoa > Chordata > Actinopteri > Cypriniformes > Catostomidae > Moxostoma > Moxostoma hubbsi. The sequence continues at coordinate 42,419,167 of JAVLUX010000001.1, forward strand.
AACGTCATCTTTCCTCGTAATAACGAGATACGTCATAAAAACGTCATCTTTTCTCGCAATAACGAGATATGTCGTAATAACGTCATCTTTCCTCGTAATAACGAGATGTCATAAAAACGTCATCTTTTCTCGCAATAACGAGATATGTCATAATAACGTCATCTTTTCTCGCAATAACGAGATATGTCATAATAACGTCATCTTTCCTAGTAATAATGAGATGTCATAAAAACGTCATCTTTCCTCGTAATAACGAGATATGTCATAAAAACGACATCTTTTCTCGCAATAACGAGATACTTCATAAAAACGTCATCTTTCCTCGCAATAACGTGATGAGTCATAAAAACGTCATCTTTCCTCGTAATAACGAGATACGTCATAAAAACGTCATCTTTCCTCGCAATAACGAGATACGTCATAAAAACGTCATCTTTCCTCGCAATAACGAGATACGTCATAAAAACGTCATCTTTCCTCGTAATAACGAGATACGTCATAAAAACGTCATCTTTCCTCGCAATAACGTGATATGTCATAAAAACGACATCTTTTCTCGCAATAACGAGATACGTCATAAAAACGTCATCTTTCCTCGTAATAACGAGACATGTCATAAAAACGTCATCTTTCCTCGCAATAACGAGATGTCATAAAAACGTAATCTTTCCTCGCAATAACGAGATACATCATAAAAATGTCATCTTTCCTCGTAATAACGAGATACATCATAAAAACGTCATCTTTCCTCGTAATAACGAGATACGTCATAAAAACGTCGTCTTTCCTCGTAATAACGAGATACGTCATAAAAACGTCATCTTTTCTAGTAATAACGAGATAAATCATAAAAACGACATCTTTCCTCGTAATAACGAGATACGTCATAAAAACGTCATCTTTCCTCGTAATAACGAGATACGTCATAAAAACGTCTTCTTTCCTCGCAATAACGACATACGTCATAAAAACGTCATCTTTCCTCGCAATAACGAGATACGTCATAAAAACGTCTTCTTTCCTCGTAATAACGACATACGTCATAAAAACGACATCTTTCCTAGTAATAACGAGATACGTCATAAAAACGACATCTTTCCTCGCAATAACGAGATACGTCATAAAAACGTCATCTTTCCTCGCAATAACGAGATACGTCATAAAAACGTCATCTTTCCTCGTAATAACGAGAAACGTCATAAAAACGTCATCTTTCCTCGTAATAACGAGATACGTCATAAAAACGTCATCTTTCCTCGTAATAACGAGATACGTCATAAAAACGACATCTTTTCTCGCAATAACGAGATACGTCATAAAAACGTCATCTTTACTCTCAATAACGACATATGTCATAAAAACGTCATCTTTCCTCGTAATAACGAGATACGTCATAAAAACGTCATCTTTCCTCGTAATAACGAGATACGTCATAAAAACGTCATCTTTCCTCGCAATAACGTGATATGTCATAAAAACGTCATCTTTCCTCGCAATAACGTGATATGTCATAAAAACGACATCTTTTCTCACAATAACGAGATACGTCATAAAAACGTCATCTTTCCTCGTAATAACGAGATACGTCATAAAAACGTCATCTTTTCTCGCAATAACGAGATACGTCATAAAAACGACATCTTTTCTTGCAGTAACGAGATATGTCATAAAAACGTCATCTTTCCTCGTAATAACGAGATACGTCATAAAAACGTCATCTTTCCTCGTAATAACGAGACATGTCATAAAAACGTCATCTTTCCTCGTAATAACGAGATGTCAAAAACATCATCTTTCCTCGTAATAATGAGATATGTCATAAAAATGACATCATTTATCGCAATAACAAGATATGTCATAAAAACGTCATCTTTCCTCGTAATAACGAGACATGTCATAAAAACGTCATCTTTCCTCGCAATAACGAGATGTCATAAAAACGTAATCTTTCCTCGCAATAACGAGATACATCATAAAAATGTCATCTTTCCTCGTAATAACGAGATACATCATAAAAACGTCATCTTTCCTCGTAATAACGAGATACGTCATAAAAACGTCATCTTTCCTCGCAATAACGAGATACGTCATAAAAACGACATGTTTCCTCGTAATAACGAGATACGTCATAAAAACGTCATCTTTCCTCGCAATAACGAGATACGTCATAAAAACGTCATCTTTCCTCGCAATAACGAGATACGTCATAAAAACGTCATCTTTCCTCGTAATAACGAGATACGTCATAAAAATGTCATCTTTCCTCGTAATAACGAGATACGTCATAAAAACGTCATCTTTCCTCGCAATAACGAGGTACGTCATAAAAACGACATCTTTCCTCGCAATAACGAGGTACGTCATAAAAACGACATCTTTCCTCGAGATAACGAGGTACGTCATAAAAACGACATCTTTCCTCGCAATAACGAGGTACGTCATAAAAACGTCATCTTTCCTCGTGATAACGAGATACGTCATAAAAACGTCATCTTTCCTCGCGATAACGAGGTACGTCATAAAAACGACATCTTTCCTCGCGATAACGAGATACGTCATAAAAACGACATCTTTCCTCGCAATAACGAGATACGTCATAAAAACGTCATCTTTCCTCGCAATAACGAGATACGTCATAAAAACGTCATCTTTCCTCGTAATAACGAGATACGTCATAAAAACGTCATCTTTCCTCGTAATAACGAGATACGTCATAAAAACGACATCTTTTCTCGCAATAACGAGATACGTCATAAAAACGTCATCTTTACTCTCAATAACGACATATGTCATAAAAACGTCATCTTTCCTCGTAATAACGAGATACGTCATAAAAACGTCATCTTTCCTCGTAATAACGAGATACGTCATAAAAACGTCATCTTTCCTCGCAATAACGTGATATGTCATAAAAACGTCATCTTTCCTCGCAATAACGTGATATGTCATAAAAACGACATCTTTTCTCACAATAACGAGATACGTCATAAAAACGTCATCTTTCCTCGTAATAACGAGATACGTCATAAAAACGTCATCTTTTCTTGCAATAACGAGATACGTCATAAAAACGACATCTTTTCTTGCAGTAACGAGATACGTCATAAAAACGTCATCTTTCCTCGTAATAACGAGATACGTCATAAAAACGTCATCTTTCCTCGTAATAACGAGACATGTCATAAAAACGTCATCTTTCCTCGTAATAACGAGATACGTCATAAAAACGACATCTTTCCTCGCAATATCAAGATACGTCATAAAAACGTCATCTTTCCTCGTAATAACGTGATATGTCATAAAAACGACATCTTTTCTCGCAATAACGAGATACGTCATAAAAACGACATCTTTTCTTGCAGTAACGAGATACGTCATAAAAACGTCATCTTTCCTCGTAATAACGAGATACGTCATAAAAACGTCATCTTTCCTCGTAATAACGAGACATGTCATAAAAACGTCATCTTTCATCGTAATAACGAGATATCAAAAACGTCATCTTTCCTCGTAATAATGAGATATGTCATAAAAACGACATATTTTATCGCAATAACGAGATACGTCATAAAAACGTCATCTTTCCTCGTAATAACGAGATACGTCATAAAAACGTCATCTTTTCTCGCAATAACGAGATATGTCGTAATAACGTCATCTTTCCTCGTAATAACGAGATGTCATAAAAACGTCATCTTTTCTCGCAATAACGAGATATGTCATAATAACGTCATCTTTTCTCGCAATAACGAGATATGTCATAATAACGTCATCTTTCCTAGTAATAATGAGATGTCATAAAAACGTCATCTTTCCTCGTAATAACGAGATATGTCATAAAAACGACATCTTTTCTCGCAATAACGAGATACTTCATAAAAACGTCATCTTTCCTCGCAATAACGTGATGAGTCATAAAAACGTCATCTTTCCTCGTAATAACGAGATACGTCATAAAAACGTCATCTTTCCTCGCAATAACGAGATACGTCATAAAAACGTCATCTTTCCTCGCAATAACGAGATACGTCATAAAAACGTCATCTTTCCTCGTAATAACGAGATACGTCATAAAAACGTCATCTTTCCTCGCAATAACGTGATATGTCATAAAAACGACATCTTTTCTCGCAATAACGAGATACGTCATAAAAACGTCATCTTTCCTCGTAATAACGAGACATGTCATAAAAACGTCATCTTTCCTCGCAATAACGAGATGTCATAAAAACGTAATCTTTCCTCGCAATAACGAGATACATCATAAAAATGTCATCTTTCCTCGTAATAACGAGATACATCATAAAAACGTCATCTTTCCTCGTAATAACGAGATACGTCATAAAAACGTCGTCTTTCCTCGTAATAACGAGATACGTCATAAAAACGTCATCTTTTCTAGTAATAACGAGATAAATCATAAAAACGACATCTTTCCTCGTAATAACGAGATACGTCATAAAAACGTCATCTTTCCTCGTAATAACGAGATACGTCATAAAAACGTCTTCTTTCCTCGCAATAACGACATACGTCATAAAAACGTCATCTTTCCTCGCAATAACGAGATACGTCATAAAAACGTCTTCTTTCCTCGTAATAACGACATACGTCATAAAAACGACATCTTTCCTAGTAATAACGAGATACGTCATAAAAACGACATCTTTCCTCGCAATAACGAGATACGTCATAAAAACGTCATCTTTCCTCGCAATAACGAGATACGTCATAAAAACGTCATCTTTCCTCGTAATAACGAGAAACGTCATAAAAACGTCATCTTTCCTCGTAATAACGAGATACGTCATAAAAACGTCATCTTTCCTCGTAATAACGAGATACGTCATAAAAACGACATCTTTTCTCGCAATAACGAGATACGTCATAAAAACGTCATCTTTACTCTCAATAACGACATATGTCATAAAAACGTCATCTTTCCTCGTAATAACGAGATACGTCATAAAAACGTCATCTTTCCTCGTAATAACGAGATACGTCATAAAAACGTCATCTTTCCTCGCAATAACGTGATATGTCATAAAAACGTCATCTTTCCTCGCAATAACGTGATATGTCATAAAAACGACATCTTTTCTCACAATAACGAGATACGTCATAAAAACGTCATCTTTCCTCGTAATAACGAGATACGTCATAAAAACGTCATCTTTTCTCGCAATAACGAGATACGTCATAAAAACGACATCTTTTCTTGCAGTAACGAGATATGTCATAAAAACGTCATCTTTCCTCGTAATAACGAGATACGTCATAAAAACGTCATCTTTCCTCGTAATAACGAGACATGTCATAAAAACGTCATCTTTCCTCGTAATAACGAGATGTCAAAAACATCATCTTTCCTCGTAATAATGAGATATGTCATAAAAATGACATCATTTATCGCAATAACAAGATATGTCATAAAAACGTCATCTTTCCTCGTAATAACGAGACATGTCATAAAAACGTCATCTTTCCTCGCAATAACGAGATGTCATAAAAACGTAATCTTTCCTCGCAATAACGAGATACATCATAAAAATGTCATCTTTCCTCGTAATAACGAGATACATCATAAAAACGTCATCTTTCCTCGTAATAACGAGATACGTCATAAAAACGTCATCTTTCCTCGCAATAACGAGATACGTCATAAAAACGACATGTTTCCTCGTAATAACGAGATACGTCATAAAAACGTCATCTTTCCTCGCAATAACGAGATACGTCATAAAAACGTCATCTTTCCTCGCAATAACGAGATACGTCATAAAAACGTCATCTTTCCTCGTAATAACGAGATACGTCATAAAAATGTCATCTTTCCTCGTAATAACGAGATACGTCATAAAAACGTCATCTTTCCTCGCAATAACGAGGTACGTCATAAAAACGACATCTTTCCTCGCAATAACGAGGTACGTCATAAAAACGACATCTTTCCTCGAGATAACGAGGTACGTCATAAAAACGACATCTTTCCTCGCAATAACGAGGTACGTCATAAAAACGTCATCTTTCCTCGTGATAACGAGATACGTCATAAAAACGTCATCTTTCCTCGCGATAACGAGGTACGTCATAAAAACGACATCTTTCCTCGCGATAACGAGATACGTCATAAAAACGACATCTTTCCTCGCGATAACAAGATACGTCATAAAAACGTCATCTTTCCTCGTGATAACGAGATACGTCATAAAAACGTCATCTTTCCTCGTGATAACGAGATACGTCATAAAAACGTCATCTTTCCTCGTGATAACGAGATACGTCATAATAACGTCATCTTTCCTCGTGATAACGAGATACGTCATAATAACGTCATCTTTTCTCGCAATAACGAGATACGTCATAAAAACATCATCTTTCCTCGTAATAACGAGATACGTCATAAAAACGTCATCTTTCTTCGCAATAACGAGATACGTCATAAAAACGACATCTTTCCTCGCAATATCAAGATACGTCATAAAAACGTCATCTTTCCTCGTAATAACGAGACATGTCATAAAAACGTCATCTTTCCTCGTAATAACGAGATGTCAAAAACGTCATCTTTCCTCGTAATAATGAGATATGTCATAAAAATGACATCATTTATCGCAATAACGAGAAATGTCATAAAAACGTCATCTTTCCTCGTAATAACGAGACATGTCATAAAAACGTCATCTTTCCTCGCAATAACGAGATGTCATAAAAACGTAATCTTTCCTCGCGATAACGAGATACATCATAAAAATGTCATCTTTCCTCGTAATAACGAGATACATCATAAAAACGTCATCTTTCCTCGTAATAACGAGATACGTCATAAAAACGTCATCTTTTCTCGTAATAACGAGATACATCATAAAAACGTCATCTTTTCTCGCAATAAAGAGATACGTCATAAAAACGTAATCTTTTCTCGCAATAACGAGATGTCAAAACGTCATCTTTCCTCGTAATAACGAGATACGTCATAAAAACGTCATCTTTTCTCGCAATAACGAGATATGTCATAATAACGTCATCTTTCCTCGTAATAACGAGATGTCATAAAAACGTCATATTTTCTCGCAATAACGAGATATGTCATAAAAACGTCATCTTTCCTAGTAATAACGAGATATGTCATAAAAACGTCATCTTTTCTCGCAATAACGAGATATGTCATAAAAACGTCATCTTTTCTCGCAATAACGAGATATGTCATAATAACGTCATCTTTTCTCGCAATAACGAGATATGTCATAATAACGTCATCTTTCCTAGTAATAATGAGATGTCATAAAAACGTCATCTTTCTTCGTAATAACGAGATATGTCATAAAAACGACATCTTTTCTCGCAATAACGAGATACTTCATAAAAACGTCATCTTTCCTCGCAATAACGTGATGAGTCATAAAAACGTCATCTTTCCTCGTAATAACGAGATACGTCATAAAAACGTCATCTTTCCTCGCAATAACGAGATACGTCATAAAAACGTCATCTTTCCTCGCAATAACGAGATACGTCATAAAAACGTCATCTTTCCTCGCAATAACGAGATACGTCATAAAAACGTCATCTTTCCTCGTAATAACGAGATACGTCATAAAAACGTCATCTTTCCTCGCAATAACGTGATATGTCATAAAAACGACATCTTTTCTCGCAATAACGAGATACGTCATAAAAACGTCATCTTTCCTCGTAATAACGAGACATGTCATAAAAACGTCATCTTTCCTCGCAATAACGAGATGTCATAAAAACGTAATCTTTCCTCGCAATAACGAGATACATCATAAAAATGTCATCTTTCCTCGTAATAACGAGATACATCATAAAAACGTCATCTTTCCTCGTAATAACGAGATACGTCATAAAAACGTCGTCTTTCCTCGTAATAACGAGATACGTCATAAAAACGTCATCTTTTCTAGTAATAACGAGATAAATCATAAAAACGACATCTTTCCTCGTAATAACGAGATACGTCATAAAAACGTCATCTTTCCTCGTAATAACGAGATACGTCATAAAAACGTCTTCTTTCCTCGCAATAACGACATACGTCATAAAAACGTCATCTTTCCTCGCAATAACGAGATACGTCATAAAAACGTCTTCTTTCCTCGTAATAACGACATACGTCATAAAAACGACATCTTTCCTAGTAATAACGAGATACGTCATAAAAACGACATCTTTCCTCGCAATAACGAGATACGTCATAAAAACGTCATCTTTCCTCGCAATAACGAGATACGTCATAAAAACGTCATCTTTCCTCGTAATAACGAGATACGTCATAAAAACGTCATCTTTCCTCGTAATAACGAGATACGTCATAAAAACGTCATCTTTCCTCGTAATAACGAGATACGTCATAAAAACGACATCTTTTCTCGCAATAACGAGATACGTCATAAAAACGTCATCTTTACTCTCAATAACGACATACGTCATAAAAACGTCATCTTTCCTCGTAATAACGAGATACGTCATAAAAACGTCATCTTTCCTCGTAATAACGAGATACGTCATAAAAACGTCATCTTTCCTCGCAATAACGTGATATGTCATAAAAACGTCATCTTTCCTCGCAATAACGTGATATGTCATAAAAACGACATCTTTTCTCACAATAACGAGATACGTCATAAAAACGTCATCTTTCCTCGTAATAACGAGATACGTCATAAAAACGTCATCTTTTCTCGCAATAACGAGATACGTCATAAAAACGACATCTTTTCTTGCAGTAACGAGATACGTCATAAAAACGTCATCTTTCCTCGTAATAACGAGATACGTCATAAAAACGTCATCTTTCCTCGTAATAACGAGACATGTCATAAAAACGTCATCTTTCCTCGTAATAACGAGATGTCAAAAACATCATCTTTCCTCGTAATAATGAGATATGTCATAAAAATGACATCATTTATCGCAATAACAAGATATGTCATAAAAACGTCATCTTTCCTCGTAATAACGAGACATGTCATAAAAACGTCATCTTTCCTCGCAATAACGAGATGTCATAAAAACGTAATCTTTCCTCGCAATAACGAGATACATCATAAAAATGTCATCTTTCCTCGTAATAACGAGATACATCATAAAAACGTCATCTTTCCTCGTAATAACGAGATACATCATAAAAACGTCATCTTTCCTCGCAATAACGAGATACGTCATAAAAACGACATGTTTCCTCGTAATAACGAGATACGTCATAAAAACGTCATCTTTCCTCGTAATAACGAGATATGTCATAAAAACGTCATCTTTCCTCGCAATAACGAGATACGTCATAAAAACGTCATCTTTCCTCGTAATAACGAGATACATCATAAAAACGTCATCTTTCCTCGTAATAACGAGATACGTCATAAAAACGTCATCTTTCCTCGCAATAACGAGATACGTCATAAAAACGACATGTTTCCTCGTAATAACGAGATACGTCATAAAAACGTCATCTTTCCTCGCAATAACGAGATACGTCATAAAAACGTCATCTTTCCTCGCAATAACGAGATACGTCATAAAAACGTCATCTTTCCTCGTAATAACGAGATACGTCATAAAAATGTCATCTTTCCTCGTAATAACGAGATACGTCATAAAAACGTCATCTTTCCTCGCAATAACGAGGTACGTCATAAAAACGACATCTTTCCTCGCAATAACGAGGTACGTCATAAAAACGACATCTTTCCTCGAGATAACGAGGTACGTCATAAAAACGACATCTTTCCTCGCAATAACGAGGTACGTCATAAAAACGTCATCTTTCCTCGTGATAACGAGATACGTCATAAAAACGTCATCTTTCCTCGCGATAACGAGGTACGTCATAAAAACGACATCTTTCCTCGCGATAACGAGATACGTCATAAAAACGACATCTTTCCTCGCGATAACAAGATACGTCATAAAAACGTCATCTTTCCTCGCGATAACGAGATACGTCATAAAAACGTCATCTTTCCTCGTGATAACGAGATACGTCATAAAAACGTCATCTTTCCTCGTGATAACGAGATACGTCATAATAACGTCATCTTTCCTCGTGATAACGAGATACGTCATAATAACGTCATCTTTTCTCGCAATAACGAGATACGTCATAAAAACATCATCTTTCCTCGTAATAACGAGATACGTCATAAAAACGTCATCTTTCTTCGCAATAACGAGATACGTCATAAAAACGACATCTTTCCTCGCAATATCAAGATACGTCATAAAAACGTCATCTTTCCTCGTAATAACGAGACATGTCATAAAAACGTCATCTTTACTCTCAATAACGACATATGTCATAAAAACGTCATCTTTCCTCGTAATAACGAGATACGTCATAAAAACGTCATCTTTCCTCGTAATAACGAGATACGTCATAAAAACGTCATCTTTCCTCGCAATAACGTGATATGTCATAAAAACGTCATCTTTCCTCGCAATAACGTGATATGTCATAAAAACGACATCTTTTCTCACAATAACGAGATACGTCATAAAAACGTCATCTTTCCTCGTAATAACGAGATACGTCATAAAAACGTCATCTTTTCTCGCAATAAAGAGATACGTCATAAAAACGACATCTTTTCTTGCAGTAACGAGATACGTCATAAAAACGTCATCTTTCCTCGTAATAACGAGATACGTCATAAAAACGTCATCTTTCCTCGTAATAACGAGACATGTCATAAAAACGTCATCTTTCCTCGTAATAACGAGATGTCAAAAACATCATCTTTCCTCGTAATAATGAGATATGTCATAAAAATGACATCATTTATCGCAATAACAAGATATGTCATAAAAACGTCATCTTTCCTCGTAATAACGAGACATGTCATAAAAACGTCATCTTTCCTCGCAATAACGAGATGTCATAAAAACGTAATCTTTCCTCGCAATAACGAGATACATCATAAAAATGTCATCTTTCCTCGTAATAACGAGATACATCATAAAAACGTCATCTTTCCTCGTAATAACGAGATACGTCATAAAAACGTCATCTTTCCTCGCAATAACGAGATACGTCATAAAAACGACATGTTTCCTCGTAATAACGAGATACGTCATAAAAACGTCATCTTTCCTCGCAATAACGAGATACGTCATAAAAACGTCATCTTTCCTCGCAATAACGAGATACGTCATAAAAACGTCATCTTTCCTCGTAATAACGAGATACGTCATAAAAATGTCATCTTTCCTCGTAATAACGAGATACGTCATAAAAACGTCATCTTTCCTCGCAATAACGAGGTACGTCATAAAAACGACATCTTTCCTCGCAATAACGAGGTACGTCATAAAAACGACATCTTTCCTCGAGATAACGAGGTACGTCATAAAAACGACATCTTTCCTCGCAATAACGAGGTACGTCATAAAAACGTCATCTTTCCTCGTGATAACGAGATACGTCATAAAAACGTCATCTTTCCTCGCGATAACGAGGTACGTCATAAAAACGACATCTTTCCTCGCGATAACGAGATACGTCATAAAAACGACATCTTTCCTCGCGATAACAAGATACGTCATAAAAACGTCATCTTTCCTCGTGATAACGAGATACGTCATAAAAACGTCATCTTTCCTCGTGATAACGAGATACGTCATAAAAACGTCATCTTTCCTCGTGATAACGAGATACGTCATAATAACGTCATCTTTCCTCGTGATAACGAGATACGTCATAATAACGTCATCTTTTCTCGCAATAACGAGATACGTCATAAAAACATCATCTTTCCTCGTAATAACGAGATACGTCATAAAAACGTCATCTTTCTTCGCAATAACGAGATACGTCATAAAAACGACATCTTTCCTCGCAATATCAAGATACGTCATAAAAACGTCATCTTTCCTCGTAATAACGAGACATGTCATAAAAACGTCATCTTTCCTCGTAATAACGAGATGTCAAAAACGTCATCTTTCCTCGTAATAATGAGATATGTCATAAAAATGACATCATTTATCGCAATAACGAGATATGTCATAAAAACGTCATCTTTCCTCGTAATAACGAGACATGTCATAAAAACGTCATCTTTCCTCGCAATAACGAGATGTCATAAAAACGTAATCTTTCCTCGCGATAACGAGATACATCATAAAAATGTCATCTTTCCTCGTAATAACGAGATACATCATAAAAACGTCATCTTTCCTCGTAATAACGAGATACGTCATAAAAACGTCATCTTTTCTCGTAATAACGAGATACATCATAAAAACGTCATCTTTTCTCGCAATAAAGAGATACGTCATAAAAACGTAATCTTTTCTCGCAATAACGAGATGTCAAAACGTCATCTTTCCTCGTAATAACGAGATACGTCATAAAAACGTCATCTTTTCTCGCAATAACGAGATATGTCATAATAACGTCATCTTTCCTCGTAATAACGAGATGTCATAAAAACGTCATATTTTCTCGCAATAACGAGATATGTCATAAAAACGTCATCTTTCCTAGTAATAACGAGATATGTCATAAAAACGTCATCTTTTCTCGCAATAACGAGATATGTCATAAAAACGTCATCTTTTCTCGCAATAACGAGATATGTCATAATAACGTCATCTTTTCTCGCAATAACGAGATATGTCATAATAACGTCATCTTTCCTAGTAATAATGAGATGTCATAAAAACGTCATCTTTCTTCGTAATAACGAGATATGTCATAAAAACGACATCTTTTCTCGCAATAACGAGATACTTCATAAAAACGTCATCTTTCCTCGCAATAACGTGATGAGTCATAAAAACGTCATCTTTCCTCGTAATAACGAGATACGTCATAAAAACGTCATCTTTCCTCGCAATAACGAGATACGTCATAAAAACGTCATCTTTCCTCGCAATAACGAGATACGTCATAAAAACGTCATCTTTCCTCGCAATAACGAGATACGTCATAAAAACGTCATCTTTCCTCGTAATAACGAGATACGTCATAAAAACGTCATCTTTCCTCGCAATAACGTGATATGTCATAAAAACGACATCTTTTCTCGCAATAACGAGATACGTCATAAAAACGTCATCTTTCCTCGTAATAACGAGACATGTCATAAAAACGTCATCTTTCCTCGCAATAACGAGATGTCATAAAAACGTAATCTTTCCTCGCAATAACGAGATACATCATAAAAATGTCATCTTTCCTCGTAATAACGAGATACATCATAAAAACGTCATCTTTCCTCGTAATAACGAGATACGTCATAAAAACGTCGTCTTTCCTCGTAATAACGAGATACGTCATAAAAACGTCGTCTTTCCTCGTAATAACGAGATACGTCATAAAAACGTCATCTTTTCTAGTAATAACGAGATAAATCATAAAAACGACATCTTTCCTCGTAATAACGAGATACGTCATAAAAACGTCATCTTTCCTCGTAATAACGAGATACGTCATAAAAACGTCTTCTTTCCTCGCAATAACGACATACGTCATAAAAACGTCATCTTTCCTCGCAATAACGAGATACGTCATAAAAACGTCTTCTTTCCTCGTAATAACGACATACGTCATAAAAACGACATCTTTCCTAGTAATAACGAGATACGTCATAAAAACGACATCTTTCCTCGCAATAACGAGATACGTCATAAAAACGTCATCTTTCCTCGCAATAACGAGATACGTCATAAAAACGTCATCTTTCCTCGTAATAACGAGATACGTCATAAAAAAGTCATCTTTCCTCGTAATAACGAGATACGTCATAAAAACGTCATCTTTCCTCGTAATAACGAGATACGTCATAAAAACGACATCTTTTCTCGCAATAACGAGATACGTCATAAAAACGTCATCTTTACTCTCAATAACGACATACGTCATAAAAACGTCATCTTTCCTCGTAATAACGAGATACGTCATAAAAACGTCATCTTTCCTCGTAATAACGAGATACGTCATAAAAACGTCATCTTTCCTCGCAATAACGTGATATGTCATAAAAACGTCATCTTTCCTCGCAATAACGTGATATGTCATAAAAACGACATCTTTTCTCACAATAACGAGATACGTCATAAAAACGTCATCTTTCCTCGTAATAACGAGATACGTCATAAAAACGTCATCTTTTCTCGCAATAACGAGATACGTCATAAAAACGACATCTTTTCTTGCAGTAACGAGATACGTCATAAAAACGTCATCTTTCCTCGTAATAACGAGATACGTCATAAAAACGTCATCTTTCCTCGTAATAACGAGACATGTCATAAAAACGTCATCTTTCCTCGTAATAACGAGATGTCAAAAACATCATCTTTCCTCGTAATAATGAGATATGTCATAAAAATGACATCATTTATCGCAATAACAAGATATGTCATAAAAACGTCATCTTTCCTCGTAATAACGAGACATGTCATAAAAACGTCATCTTTCCTCGCAATAACGAGATGTCATAAAAACGTAATCTTTCCTCGCAATAACGAGATACATCATAAAAATGTCATCTTTCCTCGTAATAACGAGATACATCATAAAAACGTCATCTTTCCTCGTAATAACGAGATACGTCATAAAAACGTCATCTTTCCTCGCAATAACGAGATACGTCATAAAAACGACATGTTTCCTCGTAATAACGAGATACGTCATAAAAACGTCATCTTTCCTCGCAATAACGAGATACGTCATAAAAACGTCATCTTTCCTCGCAATAACGAGATACGTCATAAAAACGTCATCTTTCCTCGTAATAACGAGATACGTCATAAAAATGTCATCTTTCCTCGTAATAACGAGATACGTCATAAAAACGTCATCTTTCCTCGCAATAACGAGGTACGTCATAAAAACGACATCTTTCCTCGCAATAACGAGGTACGTCATAAAAACGACATCTTTCCTCGAGATAACGAGGTACGTCATAAAAACGACATCTTTCCTCGCAATAACGAGGTACGTCATAAAAACGTCATCTTTCCTCGTGATAACGAGATACGTCATAAAAACGTCATCTTTCCTCGCGATAACGAGGTACGTCATAAAAACGACATCTTTCCTCGCGATAACGAGATACGTCATAAAAACGACATCTTTCCTCGCGATAACAAGATACGTCATAAAAACGTCATCTTTCCTCGCGATAACGAGATACGTCATAAAAACGTCATCTTTCCTCGTGATAACGAGATACGTCATAAAAACGTCATCTTTCCTCGTGATAACGAGATACGTCATAATAACGTCATCTTTCCTCGTGATAACGAGATACGTCATAATAACGTCATCTTTTCTCGCAATAACGAGATACGTCATAAAAACATCATCTTTCCTCGTAATAACGAGATACGTCATAAAAACGTCATCTTTCTTCGCAATAACGAGATACGTCATAAAAACGACATCTTTCCTCGCAATATCAAGATACGTCATAAAAACGTCATCTTTCCTCGTAATAACGAGACATGTCATAAAAACGTCATCTTTACTCTCAATAACGACATATGTCATAAAAACGTCATCTTTCCTCGTAATAACGAGATACGTCATAAAAACGTCATCTTTCCTCGTAATAACGAGATACGTCATAAAAACGTCATCTTTCCTCGCAATAACGTGATATGTCATAAAAACGTCATCTTTCCTCGCAATAACGTGATATGTCATAAAAACGACATCTTTTCTCACAATAACGAGATACGTCATAAAAACGTCATCTTTCCTCGTAATAACGAGATACGTCATAAAAACGTCATCTTTTCTCGCAATAACGAGATACGTCATAAAAACGACATCTTTTCTTGCAGTAACGAGATACGTCATAAAAACGTCATCTTTCCTCGTAATAACGAGATACGTCATAAAAACGTCATCTTTCCTCGTAATAACGAGACATGTCATAAAAACGTCATCTTTCCTCGTAATAACGAGATGTCAAAAACATCATCTTTCCTCGTAATAATGAGATATGTCATAAAAATGACATCATTTATCGCAATAACAAGATATGTCATAAAAACGTCATCTTTCCTCGTAATAACGAGACATGTCATAAAAACGTCATCTTTCCTCGCAATAACGAGATGTCATAAAAACGTAATCTTTCCTCGCAATAACGAGATACATCATAAAAATGTCATCTTTCCTCGTAATAACGAGATACATCATAAAAACGTCATCTTTCCTCGTAATAACGAGATACGTCATAAAAACGTCATCTTTCCTCGCAATAACGAGATACGTCATAAAAACGACATGTTTCCTCGTAATAACGAGATACGTCATAAAAACGTCATCTTTCCTCGCAATAACGAGATACGTCATAAAAACGTCATCTTTCCTCGCAATAACGAGATACGTCATAAAAACGTCATCTTTCCTCGTAATAACGAGATACGTCATAAAAATGTCATCTTTCCTCGTAATAACGAGATACGTCATAAAAACGTCATCTTTCCTCGCAATAACGAGGTACGTCATAAAAACGACATCTTTCCTCGCAATAACGAGGTACGTCATAAAAACGACATCTTTCCTCTAGATAACGAGGTACGTCATAAAAACGACATCTTTCCTCGCAATAACGAGGTACGTCATAAAAACGTCATCTTTCCTCGTGATAACGAGATACGTCATAAAAACGTCATCTTTCCTCGCGATAACGAGGTACGTCATAAAAACGACATCTTTCCTCGCGATAACGAGATACGTCATAAAAACGACATCTTTCCTCGCGATAACAAGATACGTCATAAAAACGTCATCTTTCCTCGTGATAACGAGATACGTCATAAAAACGTCATCTTTCCTCGTGATAACGAGATACGTCATAAAAACGTCATCTTTCCTCGTGATAACGAGATACGTCATAATAACGTCATCTTTCCTCGTGATAACGAGATACGTCATAATAACGTCATCTTTTCTCGCAATAACGAGATACGTCATAAAAACATCATCTTTCCTCGTAATAACGAGATACGTCATAAAAACGTCATCTTTCTTCGCAATAACGAGATACGTCATAAAAACGACATCTTTCCTCGCAATATCAAGATACGTCATAAAAACGTCATCTTTCCTCGTAATAACGAGACATGTCATAAAAACGTCATCTTTCCTCGTAATAACGAGATGTCAAAAACGTCATCTTTCCTCGTAATAATGAGATATGTCATAAAAATGACATCATTTATCGCAATAACGAGATATGTCATAAAAACGTCATCTTTCCTCGTAATAACGAGACATGTCATAAAAACGTCATCTTTCCTCGCAATAACGAGATGTCATAAAAACGTAATCTTTCCTCGCGATAACGAGATACATCATAAAAATGTCATCTTTCCTCGTAATAACGAGATACATCATAAAAACGTCATCTTTCCTCGTAATAACGAGATACGTCATAAAAACGTCATCTTTTCTCGTAATAACGAGATACATCATAAAAACGTCATCTTTTCTCGCAATAAAGAGATACGTCATAAAAACGTAATCTTTTCTCGCAATAACGAGATGTCAAAACGTCATCTTTCCTCGTAATAACGAGATACGTCATAAAAACGTCATCTTTTCTCGCAATAACGAGATATGTCATAATAACGTCATCTTTCCTCGTAATAACGAGATGTCATAAAAACGTCATATTTTCTCGCAATAACGAGATATGTCATAAAAACGTCATCTTTCCTAGTAATAACGAGATATGTCATAAAAACGTCATCTTTTCTCGCAATAACGAGATATGTCATAAAAACGTCATCTTTTCTCGCAATAACGAGATATGTCATAATAACGTCATCTTTTCTCGCAATAACGAGATATGTCATAATAACGTCATCTTTCCTAGTAATAATGAGATGTCATAAAAACGTCATCTTTCTTCGTAATAACGAGATATGTCATAAAAACGACATCTTTTCTCGCAATAACGAGATACTTCATAAAAACGTCATCTTTCCTCGCAATAACGTGATGAGTCATAAAAACGTCATCTTTCCTCGTAATAACGAGATACGTCATAAAAACGTCATCTTTCCTCGCAATAACGAGATACGTCATAAAAACGTCATCTTTCCTCGCAATAACGAGATACGTCATAAAAACGTCATCTTTCCTCGCAATAACGAGATACGTCATAAAAACGTCATCTTTCCTCGTAATAACGAGATACGTCATAAAAACGTCATCTTTCCTCGCAATAACGTGATATGTCATAAAAACGACATCTTTTCTCGCAATAACGAGATACGTCATAAAAACGTCATCTTTCCTCGTAATAACGAGACATGTCATAAAAACGTCATCTTTCCTCGCAATAACGAGATGTCATAAAAACGTAATCTTTCCTCGCAATAACGAGATACATCATAAAAATGTCATCTTTCCTCGTAATAACGAGATACATCATAAAAACGTCATCTTTCCTCGTAATAACGAGATACGTCATAAAAACGTCGTCTTTCCTCGTAATAACGAGATACGTCATAAAAACGTCGTCTTTCCTCGTAATAACGAGATACGTCATAAAAACGTCATCTTTTCTAGTAATAACGAGATAAATCATAAAAACGACATCTTTCCTCGTAATAACGAGATACGTCATAAAAACGTCATCTTTCCTCGTAATAACGAGATACGTCATAAAAACGTCTTCTTTCCTCGCAATAACGACATACGTCATAAAAACGTCATCTTTCCTCGCAATAACGAGATACGTCATAAAAACGTCTTCTTTCCTCGTAATAACGACATACGTCATAAAAACGACATCTTTCCTCGTAATAACGAGATACGTCATAAAAACGACATCTTTCCTCGCAATAACGAGATACGTCATAAAAACGTCATCTTTCCTCGCAATAACGAGATACGTCATAAAAACGTCATCTTTCCTCGTAATAACGAGATACGTCATAAAAAAGTCATCTTTCCTCGTAATAACGAGATACGTCATAAAAACGTCATCTTTCCTCGTAATAACGAGATACGTCATAAAAACGACATCTTTTCTCGCAATAACGAGATACGTCATAAAAACGTCATCTTTACTCTCAATAACGACATATGTCATAAAAACGTCATCTTTCCTCGTAATAACGAGATACGTCATAAAAACGTCATCTTTCCTCGTAATAACGAGATACGTCATAAAAACGTCATCTTTCCTCGCAATAACGTGATATGTCATAAAAACGTCATCTTTCCTCGCAATAACGTGATATGTCATAAAAACGACATCTTTTCTCACAATAACGAGATACGTCATAAAAACGTCATCTTTCCTCGTAATAACGAGATACGTCATAAAAACGTCATCTTTTCTCGCAATAACGAGATACGTCATAAAAACGACATCTTTTCTTGCAGTAACGAGATACGTCATAAAAACGTCATCTTTCCTCGTAATAACGAGATACGTCATAAAAACGTCATCTTTCCTCGTAATAACGAGACATGTCATAAAAACGTCATCTTTCCTCGTAATAACGAGATGTCAAAAACATCATCTTTCCTCGTAATAATGAGATATGTCATAAAAATGACATCATTTATCGCAATAACAAGATATGTCATAAAAACGTCATCTTTCCTCGTAATAACGAGACATGTCATAAAAACGTCATCTTTCCTCGCAATAACGAGATGTCATAAAAACGTAATCTTTCCTCGCAATAACGAGATACATCATAAAAATGTCATCTTTCCTCGTAATAACGAGATACATCATAAAAACGTCATCTTTCCTCGTAATAACGAGATACGTCATAAAAACGTCATCTTTCCTCGCAATAACGAGATACGTCATAAAAACGACATGTTTCCTCGTAATAACGAGATACGTCATAAAAACGTCATCTTTCCTCGCAATAACGAGATACGTCATAAAAACGTCATCTTTCCTCGCAATAACGAGATACGTCATAAAAACGTCATCTTTCCTCGTAATAACGAGATACGTCATAAAAATGTCATCTTTCCTCGTAATAACGAGATACGTCATAAAAACGTCATCTTTCCTCGCAATAACGAGGTACGTCATAAAAACGACATCTTTCCTCGCAATAACGAGGTACGTCATAAAAACGACATCTTTCCTCGAGATAACGAGGTACGTCATAAAAACGACATCTTTCCACGCAATAACGAGGTACGTCATAAAAACGTCATCTTTCCTCGTGATAACGAGATACGTCATAAAAACGTCATCTTTCCTCGCGATAACGAGGTACGTCATAAAAACGACATCTTTCCTCGCGATAACGAGATACGTCATAAAAACGACATCTTTCCTCGCGATAACAAGATACGTCATAAAAACGTCATCTTTCCTCGCGATAACGAGATACGTCATAAAAACGTCATCTTTCCTCGTGATAACGAGATACGTCATAAAAACGTCATCTTTCCTCGTGATAACGAGATACGTCATAATAACGTCATCTTTCCTCGTGATAACGAGATACGTCATAATAACGTCATCTTTTCTCGCAATAACGAGATACGTCATAAAAACATCATCTTTCCTCGTAATAACGAGATACGTCATAAAAACGTCATCTTTCTTCGCAATAACGAGATACGTCATAAAAACGACATCTTTCCTCGCAATATCAAGATACGTCATAAAAACGTCATCTTTCCTCGTAATAACGAGACATGTCATAAAAACGTCATCTTTCCTCGTAATAACGAGATGTCAAAAACGTCATCTTTCCTCGTAATAATGAGATATGTCATAAAAATGACATCATTTATCGCAATAACGAGATATGTCATAAAATCGTCATCTTTCCTCGTAATAACGAGACATGTCATAAAAACGTCATCTTTCCTCGCAATAACGAGATGTCATAAAAACGTAATCTTTCCTCGCGATAACGAGATACATCATAAAAATGTCATCTTTCCTCGTAATAACGAGATACATCATAAAAACGTCATCTTTCCTCGTAATAACGAGATACGTCATAAAAACGTCATCTTTTCTCGTAATAACGAGATACATCATAAAAACGTCATCTTTTCTCGCAATAAAGAGATACGTCATAAAAACGTAATCTTTTCTCGCAATAACGAGATGTCAAAACGTCATCTTTCCTCGTAATAACGAGATACGTCATAAAAACGTCATCTTTTCTCGCAATAACGAGATATGTCATAATAACGTCATCTTTCCTCGTAATAACGAGATGTCATAAAAACGTCATCTTTTCTCGCAATAACGAGATATGTCATAAAAACGTCATCTTTCCTAGTAATAACGAGATATATCATAAAAACGTCATCTTTTCTCGCAATAACGAGATATGTCATAAAAACGTCATCTTTTCTCGCAATAACGAGATATGTCATAATAACGTCATCTTTTCTTGCAATAACGAGATATGTCATAAAAACGTCATCTTTCCTCGTAATAACGAGAGATGTCATAAAAACGTCATCTTTTCTCGTAATAACGAGATGTCATAAAAACGTCATCTTTTCTCGCAATAACGAGATACTTCATAAAAACGTCATCTTTCCTCGCAATAACGTGATGAGTCATAAAAACGTCATCTTTCCTCGTAATAACGAGATATGTCATAAAAACGTCATCTTTCCTCGCAATAACGTGATGAGTCATAAAAACGTCATCTTTCCTCGTAATAACGAGATATGTCATAATAACGTCATCTTTCCTAGTAATAATGAGATGTCATAAAAACGTCATCTTTCCTCGTAATAACGAGAGATGTCATAAAAACGTCATCTTTCCTCGTAATAACGAGATATGTCATAAAAACGTCATCTTTCCTCGCAATAACGTGATATGTCATAAAAACGTCATCTTTCCTCGTAATAACGACATATGTCATAAAAACGTCATCTTTCCTCGCAATAACGAGATACGTCATAAAAACGTCATCTTTCCTCGTAATAACGAGATACGTCATAAAAACGTCATCTTTCCTCGTAATAACGTGATATGTCATAAAAACGACATCTTTTCTCGCAATAACGAGATACGTCATAAAAACGACATCTTTTCTTGCAGTAACGAGACACGTCATAAAAACGTCATCTTTCCTCGTAATAACGAGATACGTCATAAAAACGTCATCTTTCCTCGTAATAACGAGATACGTCATAAAAACGTCATCTTTCCTCGTAATAACGAGACATGTCATAAAAACGTCATCTTTCCTCGTAATAACGAGATGTCAAAAACGTCATCTTTCCTCGTAATAATGAGATATGTCATAAAAACGACATATTTTATCGCAATAACGAGATACGTCATAAAAACGTCATCTTTCCTCGTAATAACGAGATACGTCATAAAAACGTCATCTTTTCTCGCAATAACGAGATATGTCGTAATAACGTCATCTTTCCTCGTAATAACGAGATGTCATAAAAACTTCATCTTTTCTCGCAATAACGAGATATGTCATAATAACGTCATCTTTTCTCGCAATAACGAGATATGTCTTAATAACGTCATCTTTCCTAGTAATAATGAGATGTCATAAAAACGTCATCTTTCCTCGTAATAACGAGATATGTCATAAAAACGACATCTTTTCTCGCAATAACGAGATACTTCATAAAAACGTCATCTTTCCTCGCAATAACGTGATGAGTCATAAAAACGTCATCTTTCCTCGTAATAACGAGATATGTCATAAAAACGTCATCTTTCCTCGTAATAACGAGAGATGTCATAAAAACGTCATCTTTCCTCGTAATAACGAGATGTCATAAAAACGTCATCTTTTCTCGCAATAACGAGATACTTCATAAAAACGTCATCTTTCCTCGCAATAACGTGATGAGTCATAAAAACGTCATCTTTCCTCGTAATAACGAGATAAGTCATAAAAACGTCATCTTTCCTCGCAATAACGTGATGAGTCATAAAAACGTCATCTTTCCTCGTAATAACGAGATATGTCATAATAACGTCATCTTTCCTAGTAATAATGAGAAGTCATAAAAACGTCATCTTTCCTCGTAATAACGAGAGATGTCATAAAAACGTCATCTTTCCTCGTAATAACGAGATATGTCATAAAAACGTCATCTTTCCTCGCAATAACGTGATATGTCATAAAAACGTCATCTTTCCTCGTAATAACGACATATGTCATAAAAACGTCATCTTTCCTCGCAATAACGTGATATGTCATAAAAACGACATCTTTTCTCGCAATAACGAGATACGTCATAAAAACGACATCTTTTCTTGCAGTAACGAGATACGTCATAAAAACGTCATCTTTCCTCGTAATAACGAGATACGTCATAAAAACGTCATCTTTCCTCGTAATAACGAGATACGTCATAAAAACGTCATCTTTCCTCGTAATAACGAGATGTCAAAAACGTCATCTTTCCTCGTAATAATGAGATATGTCATAAAAACGACATATTTTATCGCAATAACGAGATACGTCATAAAAACGTCATCTTTCCTCGTAATAACGAGATACGTCATAAAAACGTCATCTTTTCTCGCAATAACGAGATATGTCGTAATAACGTCATCTTTCCTCGTAATAACGAGATATGTCATAAAAACGACATCTTTTCTCGCAATAACGAGATACTTCATAAAAACGTCATCTTTCCTCGCAATAACGTGATGAGTCATAAAAACGTCATCTTTCCTCGTAATAACGAGATATGTCATAAAAACGTCATCTTTCCTCGCAATAACGAGATACGTCATAAAAACGTCATCTTTCCTCGCAATAACGAGATACGTCATAAAAACGTCATCTTTCCTCGCAATAACGAGATATGTCATAAAAACGTCATCTTTCCTCGCAATAACGTGATATGTCATAAAAACGTCATCTTTCCTCGTAATAACGACATATGTCATAAAAACGTCATCTTTCCTCGCAATAACGTGATATGTCATAAAAACGACATCTTTTCTCGCAATAACGAGATACGTCATAAAAACGACATCTTTTCTTGCAGTAACGAGATACGTCATAAAAACGTCATCTTTCCTAGTAATAACGAGATACGTCATAAAAACGTCATCTTTCCTCGTAATAACGAGATACGTCATAAAAACGTCATCTTTCCTCGTAATAACGAGATGTCAAAAACGTCATCTTTCCTCGTAATAATGAGATATGTCATAAAAACGACATATTTTATCGCAATAACGAGATACGTCATAAAAACGTCATCTTTCCTCGTAATAACGAGATACGTCATAAAAACGTCATCTTTTCTCGCAATAACGAGATATGTCGTAATAACGTCATCTTTCCTCGTAATAACGAGATATGTCATAAAAACGACATCTTTTCTCGCAATAACGAGATACTTCATAAAAACGTCATCTTTCCTCGCAATAACGTGATGAGTCATAAAAACGTCATCTTTCCTCGTAATAACGAGATATGTCATAAAAACGTCATCTTTCCTCGCAATAACGAGATACGTCATAAAAACGTCATCTTTCCTCGCAATAACGAGATACGTCATAAAAACGTCATCTTTCCTCGCAATAACGAGATACGTCATAAAAACGTCATCTTTCCTCGTAATAACGAGATACGTCATAAAAACGTCATCTTTCCTCGCAATAACGTGATATGTCATAAAAACGACATCTTTTCTCGCAATAACGAGATACGTCATAAAAACGTCATCTTTCCTCGTAATAACGAGACATGTCATAAAAACGTCATCTTTCCTCGCAATAACGAGATGTCATAAAAACGTAATCTTTCCTCGCAATAACGAGATACATCATAAAAATGTCATCTTTCCTCGTAATAACGAGATACGTCATAAAAACGACATCTTTTCTTGCAGTAACGAGATACGTCATAAAAACGTCATCTTTCCTCGTAATAACGAGATACGTCATAAAAACGTCATCTTTCCTCGTAATAACGAGATACGTCATAAAAACGTCATCTTTCCTCGTAATAACGAGATGTCAAAAACGTCATCTTTCCTCGTAATAATGAGATATGTCATAAAAACGACATATTTTATCGCAATAACGAGATACGTCATAAAAACGTCATCTTTCCTCGTAATAACGAGATACGTCATAAAAACGTCATCTTTTCTCGCAATAACGAGATATGTCGTAATAACGTCATCTTTCCTCGTAATAACGAGATATGTCATAAAAACGACATCTTTTCTCGCAATAACGAGATACTTCATAAAAACGTCATCTTTCCTCGCAATAACGTGATGAGTCATAAAAACGTCATCTTTCCTCGTAATAACGAGATATGTCATAAAAACGTCATCTTTCCTCGCAATAACGAGATACGTCATAAAAACGTCATCTTTCCTCGCAATAACGAGATACGTCATAAAAACGTCATCTTTCCTCGCAATAACGAGATACGTCATAAAAACGTCATCTTTCCTCGTAATAACGAGATACGTCATAAAAACGTCATCTTTCCTCGCAATAACGTGATATGTCATAAAAACGACATCTTTTCTCGCAATAACGAGATACGTCATAAAAACGTCATCTTTCCTCGTAATAACGAGATACGTCATAAAAACGACATCTTTTCTTGCAGTAACGAGATACGTCATAAAAACGTCATCTTTCCTCGTAATAACGAGATACGTCATAAAAACGTCATCTTTCCTCGTAATAACGAGACATGTCATAAAAACGTCATCTTTCCTCGTAATAACGAGATGTCAAAAACATCATCTTTCCTCGTAATAATGAGATATGTCATAAAAATGACATCATTTATCGCAATAACAAGATATGTCATAAAAACGTCATCTTTCCTCGTAATAACGAGACATGTCATAAAAACGTCATCTTTCCTCGCAATAACGAGATGTCATAAAAACGTAATCTTTCCTCGCAATAACGAGATACATCATAAAAATGTCATCTTTCCTCGTAATAACGAGATACATCATAAAAACGTCATCTTTCCTCGTAATAACGAGATACGTCATAAAAACGTCATCTTTCCTCGCAATAACGAGATACGTCATAAAAACGACATGTTTCCTCGTAATAACGAGATACGTCATAAAAACGTCATCTTTCCTCGCAATAACGAGATACGTCATAAAAACGTCATCTTTCCTCGCAATAACGAGATACGTCATAAAAACGTCATCTTTCCTCGTAATAACGAGATACGTCATAAAAATGTCATCTTTCCTCGTAATAACGAGATACGTCATAAAAACGTCATCTTTCCTCGCAATAACGAGGTACGTCATAAAAACGACATCTTTCCTCGCAATAACGAGGTACGTCATAAAAACGACATCTTTCCTCGAGATAACGAGGTACGTCATAAAAACGACATCTTTCCTCGCAATAACGAGGTACGTCATAAAAACGTCATCTTTCCTCGTGATAACGAGATACGTCATAAAAACGTCATCTTTCCTCGCGATAACGAGGTACGTCATAAAAACGACATCTTTCCTCGCGATAACGAGATACGTCATAAAAACGACATCTTTCCTCGCGATAACAAGATACGTCATAAAAACGTCATCTTTCCTCGCGATAACGAGATACGTCATAAAAACGTCATCTTTCCTCGTGATAACGAGATACGTCATAAAAACGTCATCTTTCCTCGTGATAACGAGATACGTCATAATAACGTCATCTTTCCTCGTGATAACGAGATACGTCATAATAACGTCATCTTTTCTCGCAATAACGAGATACGTCATAAAAACATCATCTTTCCTCGTAATAACGAGATACGTCATAAAAACGTCATCTTTCTTCGCAATAACGAGATACGTCATAAAAACGACATCTTTCCTCGCAATATCAAGATACGTCATAAAAACGTCATCTTTCCTCGTAATAACGAGACATGTCATAAAAACGTCATCTTTACTCTCAATAACGACATATGTCATAAAAACGTCATCTTTCCTCGTAATAACGAGATACGTCATAAAAACGTCATCTTTCCTCGTAATAACGAGATACGTCATAAAAACGTCATCTTTCCTCGCAATAACGTGATATGTCATAAAAACGTCATCTTTCCTCGCAATAACGTGATATGTCATAAAAACGACATCTTTTCTCACAATAACGAGATACGTCATAAAAACGTCATCTTTCCTCGTAATAACGAGATACGTCATAAAAACGTCATCTTTTCTCGCAATAACGAGATACGTCATAAAAACGACATCTTTTCTTGCAGTAACGAGATACGTCATAAAAACGTCATCTTTCCTCGTAATAACGAGATACGTCATAAAAACGTCATCTTTCCTCGTAATAACGAGACATGTCATAAAAACGTCATCTTTCCTCGTAATAACGAGATGTCAAAAACATCATCTTTCCTCGTAATAATGAGATATGTCATAAAAATGACATCATTTATCGCAATAACAAGATATGTCATAAAAACGTCATCTTTCCTCGTAATAACGAGACATGTCATAAAAACGTCATCTTTCCTCGCAATAACGAGATGTCATAAAAACGTAATCTTTCCTCGCAATAACGAGATACATCATAAAAATGTCATCTTTCCTCGTAATAACGAGATACATCATAAAAACGTCATCTTTCCTCGTAATAACGAGATACGTCATAAAAACGTCATCTTTCCTCGCAATAACGAGATACGTCATAAAAACGACATGTTTCCTCGTAATAACGAGATACGTCATAAAAACGTCATCTTTCCTCGCAATAACGAGATACGTCATAAAAACGTCATCTTTCCTCGCAATAACGAGATACGTCATAAAAACGTCATCTTTCCTCGTAATAACGAGATACGTCATAAAAATGTCATCTTTCCTCGTAATAACGAGATACGTCATAAAAACGTCATCTTTCCTCGCAATAACGAGGTACGTCATAAAAACGACATCTTTCCTCGCAATAACGAGGTACGTCATAAAAACGACATCTTTCCTCGAGATAACGAGGTACGTCATAA
Organism: Moxostoma hubbsi; assembly: GCA_032164185.1. NCBI lineage: Eukaryota > Metazoa > Chordata > Actinopteri > Cypriniformes > Catostomidae > Moxostoma > Moxostoma hubbsi. The sequence goes on from JAVLUX010000001.1 coordinate 42,447,121, forward strand.
AAACGACATCTTTCCTCGCAATAACGAGATACGTCATAAAAACGTCATCTTTCCTCGTAATAACGAGATACGTCATAAAAACGTCATCTTTCCTCGCAATAACGTGATATGTCATAAAAACGACATCTTTTCTCGCAATAACGAGATACGTCATAAAAACGTCATCTTTCCTCGTAATAACGAGACATGTCATAAAAACGTCATCTTTCCTCGCAATAACGAGATGTCATAAAAACGTAATCTTTCCTCGCAATAACGAGATACATCATAAAAATGTCATCTTTCCTCGTAATAACGAGATACATCATAAAAACGACATCTTTTCTCGCAATAACGAGATACGTCATAAAAACGTCATCTTTCCTCGTAATAACGAGACATGTCATAAAAACGTCATCTTTCCTCGCAATAACGAGATGTCATAAAAACGTAATCTTTCCTCGCAATAACGAGATACATCATAAAAATGTCATCTTTCCTCGTAATAACGAGATACATCATAAAAACGTCATCTTTCCTCGTAATAACGAGATACGTCATAAAAACGTCATCTTTCCTCGCAATAACGAGATACGTCATAAAAACGACATGTTTCCTCGTAATAACGAGATACGTCATAAAAACGTCATCTTTCCTCGCAATAACGAGATACGTCATAAAAACGTCATCTTTCCTCGCAATAACGAGATACGTCATAAAAACGTCATCTTTCCTCGTAATAACGAGATACGTCATAAAAATGTCATCTTTCCTCGTAATAACGAGATACGTCATAAAAACGTCATCTTTCCTCGCAATAACGAGGTACGTCATAAAAACGACATCTTTCCTCGCAATAACGAGGTACGTCATAAAAACGACATCTTTCCTCGAGATAACGAGGTACGTCATAAAAACGACATCTTTCCTCGCAATAACGAGGTACGTCATAAAAACGTCATCTTTCCTCGTGATAACGAGATACGTCATAAAAACGTCATCTTTCCTCGCGATAACGAGGTACGTCATAAAAACAACATCTTTCCTCGCGATAACGAGATACGTCATAAAAACGACATCTTTCCTCGCGATAACAAGATACGTCATAAAAACGTCATCTTTCCTCGTGATAACGAGATACGTCATAAAAACGTCATCTTTCCTCGTGATAACGAGATACGTCATAAAAACGTCATCTTTCCTCGTGATAACGAGATACGTCATAATAACGTCATCTTTCCTCGTGATAACGAGATACGTCATAATAACGTCATCTTTTCTCGCAATAACGAGATACGTCATAAAAACATCATCTTTCCTCGTAATAACGAGATACGTCATAAAAACGTCATCTTTCTTCGCAATAACGAGATACGTCATAAAAACGACATCTTTCCTCGCAATATCAAGATACGTCATAAAAACGTCATCTTTCCTCGTAATAACGAGACATGTCATAAAAACGTCATCTTTCCTCGTAATAACGAGATGTCAAAAACGTCATCTTTCCTCGTAATAATGAGATATGTCATAAAAATGACATCATTTATCGCAATAACGAGATATGTCATAAAAACGTCATCTTTCCTCGTAATAACGAGACATGTCATAAAAACGTCATCTTTCCTCGCAATAACGAGATGTCATAAAAACGTAATCTTTCCTCGCGATAACGAGATACATCATAAAAATGTCATCTTTCCTCGTAATAACGAGATACATCATAAAAACGTCATCTTTCCTCGTAATAACGAGATACGTCATAAAAACGTCATCTTTTCTCGTAATAACGAGATACATCATAAAAACGTCATCTTTTCTCGCAATAAAGAGATACGTCATAAAAACGTAATCTTTTCTCGCAATAACGAGACATGTCATAAAAACGTCATCTTTCCTCGTAATAACGAGATGTCAAAAACGTCATCTTTCCTCGTAATAATGAGATATGTCATAAAAATGACATCATTTATCGCAATAACGAGATATGTCATAAAAACGTCATCTTTCCTCGTAATAACGAGACATGTCATAAAAACGTCATCTTTCCTCGCAATAACGAGATGTCATAAAAACGTAATCTTTCCTCGCGATAACGAGATACATCATAAAAATGTCATCTTTCCTCGTAATAACGAGATACATCATAAAAACGTCATCTTTCCTCGTAATAACGAGATACGTCATAAAAACGTCATCTTTTCTCGTAATAACGAGATACATCATAAAAACGTCATCTTTTCTCGCAATAAAGAGATACGTCATAAAAACGTAATCTTTTCTCGCAATAACGAGATGTCAAAACGTCATCTTTCCTCGTAATAACGAGATACGTCATAAAAACGTCATCTTTTCTCGCAATAACGAGATATGTCATAATAACGTCATCTTTCCTCGTAATAACGAGATGTCATAAAAACGTCATATTTTCTCGCAATAACGAGATATGTCATAAAAACGTCATCTTTCCTAGTAATAACGAGATATGTCATAAAAACGTCATCTTTTCTCGCAATAACGAGATATGTCATAAAAACGTCATCTTTTCTCGCAATAACGAGATATGTCATAATAACGTCATCTTTTCTCGCAATAACGAGATATGTCATAATAACGTCATCTTTCCTAGTAATAATGAGATGTCATAAAAACGTCATCTTTCTTCGTAATAACGAGATATGTCATAAAAACGACATCTTTTCTCGCAATAACGAGATACTTCATAAAAACGTCATCTTTCCTCGCAATAACGTGATGAGTCATAAAAACGTCATCTTTCCTCGTAATAACGAGATACGTCATAAAAACGTCATCTTTCCTCGCAATAACGAGATACGTCATAAAAACGTCATCTTTCCTCGCAATAACGAGATACGTCATAAAAACGTCATCTTTCCTCGCAATAACGAGATACGTCATAAAAACGTCATCTTTCCTCGTAATAACGAGATACGTCATAAAAACGTCATCTTTCCTCGCAATAACGTGATATGTCATAAAAACGACATCTTTTCTCGCAATAACGAGATACGTCATAAAAACGTCATCTTTCCTCGTAATAACGAGACATGTCATAAAAACGTCATCTTTCCTCGCAATAACGAGATGTCATAAAAACGTAATCTTTCCTCGCAATAACGAGATACATCATAAAAATGTCATCTTTCCTCGTAATAACGAGATACATCATAAAAACGTCATCTTTCCTCGTAATAACGAGATACGTCATAAAAACGTCGTCTTTCCTCGTAATAACGAGATACGTCATAAAAACGTCGTCTTTCCTCGTAATAACGAGATACGTCATAAAAACGTCATCTTTTCTAGTAATAACGAGATAAATCATAAAAACGACATCTTTCCTCGTAATAACGAGATACGTCATAAAAACGTCATCTTTCCTCGTAATAACGAGATACGTCATAAAAACGTCTTCTTTCCTCGCAATAACGACATACGTCATAAAAACGTCATCTTTCCTCGCAATAACGAGATACGTCATAAAAACGTCTTCTTTCCTCGTAATAACGACATACGTCATAAAAACGACATCTTTCCTAGTAATAACGAGATACGTCATAAAAACGACATCTTTCCTCGCAATAACGAGATACGTCATAAAAACGTCATCTTTCCTCGCAATAACGAGATACGTCATAAAAACGTCATCTTTCCTCGTAATAACGAGATACGTCATAAAAAAGTCATCTTTCCTCGTAATAACGAGATACGTCATAAAAACGTCATCTTTCCTCGTAATAACGAGATACGTCATAAAAACGACATCTTTTCTCGCAATAACGAGATACGTCATAAAAACGTCATCTTTACTCTCAATAACGACATATGTCATAAAAACGTCATCTTTCCTCGTAATAACGAGATACGTCATAAAAACGTCATCTTTCCTCGTAATAACGAGATACGTCATAAAAACGTCATCTTTCCTCGCAATAACGTGATATGTCATAAAAACGTCATCTTTCCTCGCAATAACGTGATATGTCATAAAAACGACATCTTTTCTCACAATAACGAGATACGTCATAAAAACGTCATCTTTCCTCGTAATAACGAGATACGTCATAAAAACGTCATCTTTTCTCGCAATAACGAGATACGTCATAAAAACGACATCTTTTCTTGCAGTAACGAGATACGTCATAAAAACGTCATCTTTCCTCGTAATAACGAGATACGTCATAAAAACGTCATCTTTCCTCGTAATAACGAGACATGTCATAAAAACGTCATCTTTCCTCGTAATAACGAGATGTCAAAAACATCATCTTTCCTCGTAATAATGAGATATGTCATAAAAATGACATCATTTATCGCAATAACAAGATATGTCATAAAAACGTCATCTTTCCTCGTAATAACGAGACATGTCATAAAAACGTCATCTTTCCTCGCAATAACGAGATGTCATAAAAACGTAATCTTTCCTCGCAATAACGAGATACATCATAAAAATGTCATCTTTCCTCGTAATAACGAGATACATCATAAAAACGTCATCTTTCCTCGTAATAACGAGATACGTCATAAAAACGTCATCTTTCCTCGCAATAACGAGATACGTCATAAAAACGACATGTTTCCTCGTAATAACGAGATACGTCATAAAAACGTCATCTTTCCTCGCAATAACGAGATACGTCATAAAAACGTCATCTTTCCTCGCAATAACGAGATACGTCATAAAAACGTCATCTTTCCTCGTAATAACGAGATACGTCATAAAAATGTCATCTTTCCTCGTAATAACGAGATACGTCATAAAAACGTCATCTTTCCTCGCAATAACGAGGTACGTCATAAAAACGACATCTTTCCTCGCAATAACGAGGTACGTCATAAAAACGACATCTTTCCTCGAGATAACGAGGTACGTCATAAAAACGACATCTTTCCTCGCAATAACGAGGTACGTCATAAAAACGTCATCTTTCCTCGTGATAACGAGATACGTCATAAAAACGTCATCTTTCCTCGCGATAACGAGGTACGTCATAAAAACAACATCTTTCCTCGCGATAACGAGATACGTCATAAAAACGACATCTTTCCTCGCGATAACAAGATACGTCATAAAAACGTCATCTTTCCTCGTGATAACGAGATACGTCATAAAAACGTCATCTTTCCTCGTGATAACGAGATACGTCATAAAAACGTCATCTTTCCTCGTGATAACGAGATACGTCATAATAACGTCATCTTTCCTCGTGATAACGAGATACGTCATAATAACGTCATCTTTTCTCGCAATAACGAGATACGTCATAAAAACATCATCTTTCCTCGTAATAACGAGATACGTCATAAAAACGTCATCTTTCTTCGCAATAACGAGATACGTCATAAAAACGACATCTTTCCTCGCAATATCAAGATACGTCATAAAAACGACATATTTTATCGCAATAACGAGATACGTCATAAAAACGTCATCTTTCCTCGTAATAACGAGATACGTCATAAAAACGTCATCTTTTCTCGCAATAACGAGATATGTCGTAATAACGTCATCTTTCCTCGTAATAACGAGATATGTCATAAAAACGACATCTTTTCTCGCAATAACGAGATACTTCATAAAAACGTCATCTTTCCTCGCAATAACGTGATGAGTCATAAAAACGTCATCTTTCCTCGTAATAACGAGATATGTCATAAAAACGTCATCTTTCCTCGCAATAACGAGATACGTCATAAAAACGTCATCTTTCCTCGCAATAACGAGATACGTCATAAAAACGTCATCTTTCCTCGCAATAACGAGATATGTCATAAAAACGTCATCTTTCCTCGCAATAACGTGATATGTCATAAAAACGTCATCTTTCCTCGTAATAACGACATATGTCATAAAAACGTCATCTTTCCTCGCAATAACGTGATATGTCATAAAAACGACATCTTTTCTCGCAATAACGAGATACGTCATAAAAACGACATCTTTTCTTGCAGTAACGAGATACGTCATAAAAACGTCATCTTTCCTCGTAATAACGAGATACGTCATAAAAACGTCATCTTTCCTCGTAATAACGAGATACGTCATAAAAACGTCATCTTTCCTCGTAATAACGAGATGTCAAAAACGTCATCTTTCCTCGTAATAATGAGATATGTCATAAAAACGACATATTTTATCGCAATAACGAGATACGTCATAAAAACGTCATCTTTCCTCGTAATAACGAGATACGTCATAAAAACGTCATCTTTTCTCGCAATAACGAGATATGTCGTAATAACGTCATCTTTCCTCGTAATAACGAGATATGTCATAAAAACGACATCTTTTCTCGCAATAACGAGATACTTCATAAAAACGTCATCTTTCCTCGCAATAACGTGATGAGTCATAAAAACGTCATCTTTCCTCGTAATAACGAGATATGTCATAAAAACGTCATCTTTCCTCGCAATAACGAGATACGTCATAAAAACGTCATCTTTCCTCGCAATAACGAGATACGTCATAAAAACGTCATCTTTCCTCGCAATAACGAGATACGTCATAAAAACGTCATCTTTCCTCGTAATAACGAGATACGTCATAAAAACGTCATCTTTCCTCGCAATAACGTGATATGTCATAAAAACGACATCTTTTCTCGCAATAACGAGATACGTCATAAAAACGTCATCTTTCCTCGTAATAACGAGACATGTCATAAAAACGTCATCTTTCCTCGCAATAACGAGATGTCATAAAAACGTAATCTTTCCTCGCAATAACGAGATACATCATAAAAATGTCATCTTTCCTCGTAATAACGAGATACGTCATAAAAACGACATCTTTTCTTGCAGTAACGAGATACGTCATAAAAACGTCATCTTTCCTCGTAATAACGAGATACGTCATAAAAACGTCATCTTTCCTCGTAATAACGAGATACGTCATAAAAACGTCATCTTTCCTCGTAATAACGAAATGTCAAAAACGTCATCTTTCCTCGTAATAATGAGATATGTCATAAAAACGACATATTTTATCGCAATAACGAGATACGTCATAAAAACGTCATCTTTCCTCGTAATAACGAGATACGTCATAAAAACGTCATCTTTTCTCGCAATAACGAGACATGTCGTAATAACGTCATCTTTCCTCGTAATAACGAGATATGTCATAAAAACGACATCTTTTCTCGCAATAACGAGATACTTCATAAAAACGTCATCTTTCCTCGCAATAACGTGATGAGTCATAAAAACGTCATCTTTCCTCGTAATAACGAGATATGTCATAAAAACGTCATCTTTCCTCGCAATAACGAGATACGTCATAAAAACGTCATCTTTCCTCGTAATAACGAGATATGTCATAAAAACGACATCTTTTCTCGCAATAACGAGATACTTCATAAAAACGTCATCTTTCCTCGCAATAACGTGATGAGTCATAAAAACGTCATCTTTCCTCGTAATAACGAGATATGTCATAAAAACGTCATCTTTCCTCGCAATAACGAGATACGTCATAAAAACGTCATCTTTCCTCGCAATAACGAGATACGTCATAAAAACGTCATCTTTCCTCGCAATAACGAGATACGTCATAAAAACGTCATCTTTCCTCGTAATAACGAGATACGTCATAAAAACGTCATCTTTTCTCGCAATAACGAGATATGTCGTAATAACGTCATCTTTCCTCGTAATAACGAGATATGTCATAAAAACGACATCTTTTCTCGCAATAACGAGATACTTCATAAAAACGTCATCTTTCCTCGCAATAACGTGATGAGTCATAAAAACGTCATCTTTCCTCGTAATAACGAGATATGTCATAAAAACGTCATCTTTCCTCGCAATAACGAGATACGTCATAAAAACGTCATCTTTCCTCGCAATAACGAGATACGTCATAAAAACGTCATCTTTCCTCGCAATAACGAGATACGTCATAAAAACGTCATCTTTCCTCGTAATAACGAGATACGTCATAAAAACGTCATCTTTCCTCGCAATAACGTGATATGTCATAAAAACGACATCTTTTCTCGCAATAACGAGATACGTCATAAAAACGTCATCTTTCCTCGTAATAACGAGACATGTCATAAAAACGTCATCTTTCCTCGCAATAACGAGATGTCATAAAAACGTAATCTTTCCTCGCAATAACGAGATACATCATAAAAATGTCATCTTTCCTCGTAATAACGAGATACGTCATAAAAACGACATCTTTTCTTGCAGTAACGAGATACGTCATAAAAACGTCATCTTTCCTCGTAATAACGAGATACGTCATAAAAACGTCATCTTTCCTCGTAATAACGAGATACGTCATAAAAACGTCATCTTTCCTCGTAATAACGAGATGTCAAAAACGTCATCTTTCCTCGTAATAATGAGATATGTCATAAAAACGACATATTTTATCGCAATAACGAGATACGTCATAAAAACGTCATCTTTCCTCGTAATAACGAGATACGTCATAAAAACGTCATCTTTTCTCGCAATAACGAGACATGTCGTAATAACGTCATCTTTCCTCGTAATAACGAGATATGTCATAAAAACGACATCTTTTCTCGCAATAACGAGATACTTCATAAAAACGTCATCTTTCCTCGCAATAACGTGATGAGTCATAAAAACGTCATCTTTCCTCGTAATAACGAGATATGTCATAAAAACGTCATCTTTCCTCGCAATAACGAGATACGTCATAAAAACGTCATCTTTCCTCGCAATAACGAGATACGTCATAAAAACGTCATCTTTCCTCGCAATAACGAGATACGTCATAAAAACGTCATCTTTCCTCGTAATAACGAGATACGTCATAAAAACGTCATCTTTCCTCGCAATAACGTGATATGTCATAAAAACGACATCTTTTCTCGCAATAACGAGATACGTCATAAAAACGTCATCTTTCCTCGTAATAACGAGACATGTCATAAAAACGTCATCTTTCCTCGCAATAACGAGATGTCATAAAAACGTAATCTTTCCTCGCAATAACGAGATACATCATAAAAATGTCATCTTTCCTCGTAATAACGAGATACATCATAAAAACGTCATCTTTCCTCGTAATAACGAGATACGTCATAAAAACGTCGTCTTTCCTCGTAATAACGAGATACGTCATTAAAACGTCGTCTTTCCTCGTAATAACGAGATACGTCATAAAAACGTCATCTTTTCTAGTAATAACGAGATAAGTCATAAAAACGACATCTTTCCTCGTAATAACGAGATACGTCATAAAAACGTCATCTTTCCTCGTAATAACGAGATACGTCATAAAAACGTCTTCTTTCCTCGCAATAACGACATACGTCATAAAAACGTCATCTTTCCTCGCAATAACGAGATACGTCATAAAAACGTCTTCTTTCCTCGTAATAACGACATACGTCATAAAAACGACATCTTTCCTCGTAATAACGAGATACGTCATAAAAACGACATCTTTCCTCGCAATAACGAGATACGTCATAAAAATGTCATCTTTCCTCGCAATAACGAGATACGTCATAAAAACGTCATCTTTCCTCGTAATAACGAGATACGTCATAAAAACGTCATCTTTCCTCGTAATAATGAGATATGTCATAAAAACGACATATTTTATCGCAATAACGAGATACGTCATAAAAACGTCATCTTTCCTCGTAATAACGAGATACGTCATAAAAACGTCATCTTTTCTCGCAATAACGAGATATGTCGTAATAACGTCATCTTTCCTTGTAATAACGAGATATGTCATAAAAACGACATCTTTTCTCGCAATAACGAGATACTTCATAAAAACGTCATCTTTCCTCGCAATAACGTGATGAGTCATAAAAACGTCATCTTTCCTCGTAATAACGAGATATGTCATAAAAACGTCATCTTTCCTCGCAATAACGAGATACGTCATAAAAACGTCATCTTTCCTCGCAATAACGAGATACGTCATAAAAACGTCATCTTTCCTCGTAATAACGAGATACGTCATAAAAACGTCATCTTTCCTCGCAATAACGTGATATGTCATAAAAACGACATCTTTTCTCGCAATAACGAGATATGTCATAAAAACGTCATCTTTCCTTGTAATAACGAGACATGTCATAAAAACGTCATCTTTCCTCGCAATAACGAGATGTCATAAAAACGTAATCTTTCCTCGTAATAACGAGATACGTCATAAAAACGACATCTTTTCTTGCAGTAACGAGATACGTCATAAAAACGTCATCTTTCCTCGTAATAACGAGATACGTCATAAAAACGTCATCTTTCCTCGTAATAACGAGATACGTCATAAAAACGTCATCTTTCCTCGTAATAACGAGATGTCAAAAACGTCATCTTTCCTCGTAATAATGAGATATGTCATAAAAACGACATATTTTATCGCAATAACGAGATACGTCATAAAAACGTCATCTTTCCTCGTAATAACGAGATATGTCATAAAAACGTCATCTTTTCTCGCAATAACGAGATATGTCGTAATAACGTCATCTTTCCTCGTAATAACGAGATATGTCATAAAAACGACATCTTTTCTCGCAATAACGAGATACTTCATAAAAACGTCATCTTTCCTCGCAATAACGTGATGAGTCATAAAAACGTCATCTTTCCTCGTAATAACGAGATATGTCATAAAAACGTCATCTTTCCTCGCAATAACGAGATACGTCATAAAAACGTCATCTTTCCTCGCAATAACGAGATATGTCATAAAAACGTCATCTTTCCTCGCAATAACGAGATACGTCATAAAAACGTCATCTTTCCTCGTAATAACGAGATACGTCATAAAAACGTCATCTTTCCTCGCAATAACGTGATATGTCATAAAAACGACATCTTTTCTCGCAATAACGAGATACGTCATAAAAACGTCATCTTTCCTCGTAATAACGAGACATGTCATAAAAACGTCATCTTTCCTCGCAATAACGAGATGTCATAAAAACGTAATCTTTCCTCGCAATAACGAGATACATCATAAAAATGTCATCTTTCCTCGTAATAACGAGATACATCATAAAAACGTCATCTTTCCTCGTAATAACGAGATACGTCATAAAAACGTCGTCTTTCCTCGTAATAACGAGATACGTCATTAAAACGTCGTCTTTCCTCGTAATAACGAGATACGTCATAAAAACGTCATCTTTTCTAGTAATAACGAGATAAGTCATAAAAACGACATCTTTCCTCGTAATAACGAGATACGTCATAAAAACGTCATCTTTCCTCGTAATAACGAGATACGTCATAAAAACGTCTTCTTTCCTCGCAATAACGACATACGTCATAAAAACGTCATCTTTCCTCGCAATAACGAGATACGTCATAAAAACGTCTTCTTTCCTCGTAATAACGACATACGTCATAAAAACGACATCTTTCCTCGTAATAACGAGATACGTCATAAAAACGACATCTTTCCTCGCAATAACGAGATACGTCATAAAAACGTCATCTTTCCTCGCAATAACGAGATACGTCATAAAAACGTCATCTTTCCTCGTAATAACGAGATACGTCATAAAAACGTCATCTTTCCTCGTAATAACGAGATACGTCATAAAAACGACATCTTTTCTCGCAATAACGAGATACGTCATAAAAACGTCATCTTTACTCTCAATAACGACATATGTCATAAAAACGTCATCTTTCCTTGTAATAACAAGATACGTCATAAAAACGTCATCTTTCCTCGTAATAACGAGATACGTCATAAAAACGTCATCTTTCCTCGCAATAACGTGATACGTCATAAAAACGTCATCTTTCCTCGCAATAACGTGATATGTCATAAAAACGACATCTTTTCTCACAATAACGAGATACGTCATAAAAACGTCATCTTTCCTCGTAATAACGAGATACGTCATAAAAACGTCATCTTTTCTCGCAATAACGAGATACGTCATAAAAACGACATCTTTTCTTGCAGTAACGAGATACGTCATAAAAACGTCATCTTTCCTCGTAATAACGAGATACGTCATAAAAACGTCATCTTTCCTCGTAATAACGAGACATGTCATAAAAACGTCATCTTTCCTCGTAATAACGAGATACGTCATAAAAACGACATCTTTCCTCGCAATATCAAGATACGTCATAAAAACGTCATCTTTCCTCGTAATAACGTGATATGTCATAAAAACGACATCTTTTCTCGCAATAACGAGATACGTCATAAAAACGACATCTTTTCTTGCAGTAACGAGATACGTCATAAAAACGTCATCTTTCCTCGTAATAACGATATACGTCATAAAAACGTCATCTTTCCTCGTAATAACGAGATACGTCATAAAAACGTCATCTTTCCTCGTAATAACGAGATGTCAAAAACGTCATCTTTCCTCGTAATAATGAGATATGTCATAAAAACGACATATTTTATCGCAATAACGAGATACGTCATAAAAACGTCATCTTTCCTCGTAATAACGAGATACGTCATAAAAACATCATCTTTTCTCGCAATAACGAGATATGTCGTAATAACGTCATCTTTCCTCGTAATAACGAGATGTCATAAAAACGTCATCTTTTCTCGCAATAACGAGATATGTCATAATAACGTCATCTTTTCTCGCAATAACGAGATATGTCATAATAACGTCATCTTTCCTAGTAATAATGAGATGTCATAAAAACGTCATCTTTCCTCGTAATAACGAGATATGTCATAAAAACGACATCTTTTCTCGCAATAACGAGATACTTCATAAAAACGTCATCTTTCCTCGCAATAACGTGATGAGTCATAAAAACGTCATCTTTCCTCGTAATAACGAGATATGTCATAAAAACGTCATCTTTCCTCGCAATAACGAGATACGTCATAAAAACGTCATCTTTCCTCGCAATAACGAGATACGTCATAAAAACGTCATCTTTCCTCGCAATAACGAGATACGTCATAAAAACGTCATCTTTCCTCGTAATAACGAGATACGTCATAAAAACGTCATCTTTCCTCGCAATAACGTGATATGTCATAAAAACGACATCTTTTCTCGCAATAACGAGATACGTCATAAAAACGTCATCTTTCCTCGTAATAACGAGACATGTCATAAAAACGTCATCTTTCCTCGCAATAACGAGATGTCATAAAAACGTAATCTTTCCTCGCAATAACGAGATACATCATAAAAATGTCATCTTTCCTCGTAATAACGAGATACATCATAAAAACGTCATCTTTCATCGTAATAACGAGATACGTCATAAAAACGTCGTCTTTCCTCGTAATAACGAGATACGTCATAAAAACGTCGTCTTTCCTCGTAATAACGAGATACGTCATAAAAACGTCATCTTTTCTAGTAATAACGAGATAAATCATAAAAACGACATCTTTCCTCGTAATAACGAGATATGTCATAAAAACGTCATCTTTCCTCGTAATAACGAGATACGTCATAAAAACGTCTTCTTTCCTCGCAATAACGACATACGTCATAAAAACGTCATCTTTCCTCGCAATAACGAGATACGTCATAAAAACGTCTTCTTTCCTCGTAATAACGACATACGTCATAAAAACGACATCTTTCCTAGTAATAACGAGATACGTCATAAAAACGACATCTTTCCTCGCAATAACGAGATACGTCATAAAAACGTCATCTTTCCTCGCAATAACGAGATACGTCATAAAAACGTCATCTTTCCTCGTAATAACGAGATACGTCATAAAAACGTCATCTTTCCTCGTAATAACGAGATACGTCATAAAAACGTCATCTTTCCTCGTAATAACGAGATACGTCATAAAAACGACATCTTTTCTCGCAATAACGAGATACGTCATAAAAACGTCATCTTTACTCTCAATAACGACATATGTCATAAAAACGTCATCTTTCCTCGTAATAACGAGATACGTCATAAAAACGTCATCTTTCCTCGTAATAACGAGATACGTCATAAAAACGTCATCTTTCCTCGCAATAACGTGATATGTCATAAAAACGTCATCTTTCCTCGCAATAACGTGATATGTCATAAAAACGACATCTTTTCTCACAATAACGAGATACGTCATAAAAACGTCATCTTTCCTCGTAATAACGAGATACGTCATAAAAACGTCATCTTTTCTCGCAATAACGAGATACGTCATAAAAACGACATCTTTTCTTGCAGTAACGAGATACGTCATAAAAACGTCATCTTTCCTCGTAATAACGAGATACGTCATAAAAACGTCATCTTTCCTCGTAATAACGAGACATGTCATAAAAAAGTCATCTTTCCTCGTAATTACGAGATGTCAAAAACGTCATCTTTCCTCGTAATAATGAGATATGTCATAAAAATGACATCATTTATCGCAATAACAAGATATGTCATAAAAACGTCATCTTTCCTCGTAATAACGAGACATGTCATAAAAACGTCATCTTTCCTCGCAATAACGAGATGTCATAAAAACGTAATCTTTCCTCGCAATAACGAGATACATCATAAAAATGTCATCTTTCCTCGTAATAACGAGATACATCATAAAAACGTCATCTTTCCTCGCAATAACGAGATACGTCATAAAAACGACATCTTTCCTCGTAATAACGAGATACGTCATAAAAACGTCATCTTTCCTCGCAATAACGAGATACGTCATAAAAACGTCATCTTTCCTCGCAATAACGAGATACGTCATAAAAACGTCATCTTTCCTCGTAATAACGAGATACGTCATAAAAATGTCATCTTTCCTCGTAATAACGAGATACGTCATAAAAACGTCATCTTTCCTCGCAATAACGAGGTACGTCATAAAAACGACATCTTTCCTCGCAATAACGAGGTACGTCATAAAAACGACATCTTTCCTCGAGATAACGAGGTACGTCATAAAAACGACATCTTTCCTCGCAATAACGAGGTACGTCATAAAAACGTCATCTTTCCTCGTGATAACGAGATACGTCATAAAAACGTCATCTTTCCTCGTGATAACGAGATACGTCATAATAACGTCATCTTTCCTCGTGATAACGAGATACGTCATAATAACGTCATCTTTTCTCGCAATAACGAGATACGTCATAAAAACATCATCTTTCCTCGTAATAACGAGATACGTCATAAAAACGTCATCTTTCTTCGCAATAACGAGATACGTCATAAAAACGACATCTTTCCTCGCAATATCAAGATACGTCATAAAAACGTCATCTTTCCTCGTAATAACGAGACATGTCATAAAAACGTCATCTTTCCTCGTAATAACGAGATGTCAAAAACGTCATCTTTCCTCGTAATAATGAGATATGTCATAAAAATGACATCATTTATCGCAATAACGAGATAGGTCATAAAAAAGTCATCTTTCCTCGTAATAACGAGACATGTCATAAAAACGTCATCTTTCCTCGCAATAACGAGATGTCATAAAAACGTAATCTTTCCTCGCGATAACGAGATACATCATAAAAATGTCATCTTTCCTCGTAATAACGAGATACATCATAAAAACGTCATCTTTCCTCGTAATAACGAGATACGTCATAAAAACGTCATCTTTCCTCGCAATAACGAGATATGTCATAAAAACGACATCTTTCCTCGTAATAACGAGATACGTCATAAAAACGTCATCTTTCCTCGCAATAACGAGATACGTCATAAAAACGTCATCTTTCCTCGTGATAACGAGATACGTCATAAAAATGTCATCTTTCCTCGTGATAACGAGATACGTCATAAAAACGTCATCTTTACTCGTGATAACGAGATACGTCATAATAACGTCATCTTTCCTCGTGATAACGAGATACGTCATAATAACGTCATCTTTTCTCGCAATAACGAGATACGTCATAAAAACATCATCTTTCCTCGTAATAACGAGATACGTCATAAAAACGTCATCTTTTTTCGCAATAACGAGATACGTCATAAAAACGACATCTTTCCTCGCAATATCAAGATACGTCATAAAAACGTCATCTTTCCTCGTAATAACGAGATACGTCATAAAAACGTCATCTTTTCTCGTAATAACGAGATACATCATAAAAACGTCATCTTTTCTCGCAATAAAGAGATACGTCATAAAAACGTAATCTTTTCTCGCAATAACGAGATGTCAAAACGTCATCTTTCCTCATAATAACGAGATACGTCATAAAAACGTCATCTTTTCTCGCAATAACGAGATATGTCATAATAACGTCATCTTTCCTCGTAATAACGAGATGTCATAAAAACGTCATCTTTTCTCGCAATAACGAGATATGTCATAAAAACGTCATCTTTCCTAGTAATAACGAGATATGTCATAAAAACGTCATCTTTTCTCGCAATAACGAGATATGTCATAAAAACGTCATCTTTTCTCGCAATAACGAGATATGTCATAATAACGTCATCTTTTCTTGCAATAACGAGATATGTCATAAAAACGTCATCTTTCCTCGTAATAACGAGAGATGTCATAAAAACGTCATCTTTCCTCGTAATAACGAGATGTCATAAAAACGTCATCTTTTCTCGCAATAACGAGATACTTCATAAAAACGTCATCTTTCCTCGCAATAACGTGATGAGTCATAAAAACGTCATCTTTCCTCGTAATAACGAGATATGTCATAAAAACGTCATCTTTCCTCGCAATAACGTGATGAGTCATAAAAACGTCATCTTTCCTCGTAATAACGAGATATGTCATAATAACGTCATCTTTCCTAGTAATAATGAGATGTCATAAAAACGTCATCTTTCCTCGTAATAACGAGAGATGTCATAAAAACGTCATCTTTCCTCGTAATAACGAGATATGTCATAAAAACGTCATCTTTCCTCGTAATAACGAGATATGTCATAAAAACGTCTTCTTTCCTCGTAATAACGAGATACGTCATAAAAACGACATCTTTTCTCGCAATAACGAGATACGTCATAAAAACGTCATCTTTCCTCGCAATAACGTGATATGTCATAAAAACGTCATCTTTTCTCGCAATAAAGAGATACGTCATAAAAACGTAATCTTTTCTCGCAATAACGAGATGTCAAAACGTCATCTTTCCTCGTAATAACGAGATACGTCATAAAAACGTCATCTTTTCTCGCAATAACGAGATATGTCATAATAACGTCATCTTTCCTCGTAATAACGAGATGTCATAAAAACGTCATCTTTTCTCGCAATAACGAGATATGTCATAAAAACTTCATCTTTCCTAGTAATAACGAGATATGTCATAAAAACGTCATCTTTTCTCGCAATAACGAGATATGTCATAAAAACGTCATCTTTTCTCGCAATAACGAGATATGTCATAATAACGTCATCTTTTCTTGCAATAACGAGATATGTCATAAAAACGTCATCTTTCCTCGTAATAACGAGAGATGTCATAAAAACGTCATCTTTCCTCGTAATAACGAGATGTCATAAAAACGTCATCTTTTCTCGCAATAACGAGATACTTCATAAAAACGTCATCTTTCCTCGCAATAACGTGATGAGTCATAAAAACGTCATCTTTCCTCGTAATAACGAGATATGTCATAAAAACGTCATCTTTCCTCGCAATAACGTGATGAGTCATAAAAACGTCATCTTTCCTCGTAATAACGAGATATGTCATAATAACGTCATCTTTCCTAGTAATAATGAGATGTCATAAAAACGTCATCTTTCCTCGTAATAACGAGAGATGTCATAAAAACGTCATCTTTCCTCGTAATAACGAGATATGTCATAAAAACGTCATCTTTCCTCGTAATAACGAGATATGTCATAAAAACGTCATCTTTCCTCGTAATAACGAGATACGTCATAAAAACGACATCTTTTCTCGCAATAACGAGATACGTCATAAAAACGTCATCTTTCCTCGCAATAACGTGATATGTCATAAAAACGTCATCTTTCCTCGTAATAACGAGATATGTCATAAAAACGTCATCTTTCCTCGCAATAACGAGATACGTCATAAAAACGTCATCTTTCCTCGTAATAACGAGATACGTCATAAAAACGACATCTTTCCTCGCAATATCAAGATACGTCATAAAAACGTCATCTTTCCTCGTAATAACGAGATACGTCATAAAAACGTCATCTTTTCTCGTAATAACGAGATACATCATAAAAACGTCATCTTTTCTCGCAATAAAGAGATACGTCATAAAAACGTAATCTTTTCTCGCAATAACGAGATGTCAAAACGTCATCTTTCCTCATAATAACGAGATACGTCATAAAAACGTCATCTTTTCTCGCAATAACGAGATATGTCATAATAACGTCATCTTTCCTCGTAATAACGAGATGTCATAAAAACGTCATCTTTTCTCGCAATAACGAGATATGTCATAAAAACGTCATCTTTCCTAGTAATAACGAGATATGTCATAAAAACGTCATCTTTTCTCGCAATAACGAGATATGTCATAAAAACGTCATCTTTTCTCGCAATAACGAGATATGTCATAATAACGTCATCTTTTCTTGCAATAACGAGATATGTCATAAAAACGTCATCTTTCCTCGTAATAACGAGAGATGTCATAAAAACGTCATCTTTCCTCGTAATAACGAGATGTCATAAAAACGTCATCTTTTCTCGCAATAACGAGATACTTCATAAAAACGTCATCTTTCCTCGCAATAACGTGATGAGTCATAAAAACGTCATCTTTCCTCGTAATAACGAGATATGTCATAAAAACGTCATCTTTCCTCGCAATAACGTGATGAGTCATAAAAACGTCATCTTTCCTCGTAATAACGAGATATGTCATAATAACGTCATCTTTCCTAGTAATAATGAGATGTCATAAAAACGTCATCTTTCCTCGTAATAACGAGAGATGTCATAAAAACGTCATCTTTCCTCGTAATAACGAGATATGTCATAAAAACGTCATCTTTCCTCGTAATAACGAGATATGTCATAAAAACGTCTTCTTTCCTCGTAATAACGAGATACGTCATAAAAACGACATCTTTTCTCGCAATAACGAGATACGTCATAAAAACGTCATCTTTCCTCGCAATAACGTGATATGTCATAAAAACGTCATCTTTTCTCGCAATAAAGAGATACGTCATAAAAACGTAATCTTTTCTCGCAATAACGAGATGTCAAAACGTCATCTTTCCTCGTAATAACGAGATACGTCATAAAAACGTCATCTTTTCTCGCAATAACGAGATATGTCATAATAACGTCATCTTTCCTCGTAATAACGAGATGTCATAAAAACGTCATCTTTTCTCGCAATAACGAGATATGTCATAAAAACGTCATCTTTCCTAGTAATAACGAGATATGTCATAAAAACGTCATCTTTTCTCGCAATAACGAGATATGTCATAAAAACGTCATCTTTTCTCGCAATAACGAGATATGTCATAATAACGTCATCTTTTCTTGCAATAACGAGATATGTCATAAAAACGTCATCTTTCCTCGTAATAACGAGAGATGTCATAAAAACGTCATCTTTCCTCGTAATAACGAGATGTCATAAAAACGTCATCTTTTCTCGCAATAACGAGATACTTCATAAAAACGTCATCTTTCCTCGCAATAACGTGATGAGTCATAAAAACGTCATCTTTCCTCGTAATAACGAGATATGTCATAAAAACGTCATCTTTCCTCGCAATAACGTGATGAGTCATAAAAACGTCATCTTTCCTCGTAATAACGAGATATGTCATAATAACGTCATCTTTCCTAGTAATAATGAGATGTCATAAAAACGTCATCTTTCCTCGTAATAACGAGAGATGTCATAAAAACGTCATCTTTCCTCGTAATAACGAGATATGTCATAAAAACGTCATCTTTCCTCGTAATAACGAGATACGTCATAAAAACGACATCTTTTCTCGCAATAACGAGATACGTCATAAAAACGTCATCTTTCCTCGCAATAACGTGATATGTCATAAAAACGTCATCTTTCCTCGTAATAACGAGATATGTCATAAAAACGTCATCTTTCCTCGCAATAACGAGATACGTCATAAAAACGTCATCTTTCCTCGTAATAACGAGATACGTCATAAAAACGTCATCTTTCCTCTCAATAACGAGATACGTCATAAAAACGTCATCTTTCCTCGTAATAACGAGACATGTCATAAAAACGTCATCTTTCCTCGTAATAACGAGATGTCAAAAATGTCATCTTTCCTCGTAATAATGAGATATGTCATAAAAACGACATATTTCATCGCAATAACGAGATACGTCATAAAAACGTCATCTTTCCTCGTAATAACGAGATACGTCATAAAAACGTCATCTTTTCTCGCAATAACGAGATATGTCGTAATAACGTCATCTTTCCTCGTAATAACGAGATGTCATAAAAACGTCATCTTTCCTCTCAATAACGAGATATGTCATAAAAACGTCATCTTTCCTCGTAATAACGAGATGTCTTAAAAACGTCATCTTTTCTCGCAATAACGAGATATGTCATAAAAACGTCATCTTTCCTAGTAATAACGAGATGTCATAAAAAGTCATCTTTTCTCGCAATAACGAGATATGTCATAAAAACGTCATCTTTTCTCGCAATGACGAGATATGTCATAATAACGTCATCTTTTCTTGCAATAACGAGATATGTCATAAAAACGTCATCTTTCCTCGTAATAACGAGAGATGTCATAAAAACGTCATCTTTCCTCGTAATAACGAGATGTCATAAAAACGTCATCTTTTCTCGTAATAACGAGATATGTCATAAAAACGTCATCTTTCCTCGCAATAACGTGATGAGTCATAAAAACGTCATCTTTCCTCGTAATAACGAGATATGTCATAAAAACGTCATCTTTTCTTGCAATAACGAGATATGTCATAATAACGTCATCTTTCCTAGTAATAATGAGATGTCATAAAAACGTCATCTTTCCTCGCAATAACGAGAGATGTCATAAAAACGTCATCTTTTCTCGCAATAAAGAGATGTCATAAAAACGTCATCTTTCCTCGTAATAACGAGATACGTCATAAAAACGTAATCTTTTCTCGCAATAACGAGATGTCAAAACGTCATCTTTCCTCGTAATAACGAGATACGTCATAAAAACGTCATCTTTTCTCGCAATAACGAGATATGTCATAATAACGTCATCTTTCCTAGTAATAATGAGATGTCATAAAAACGTCATCTTTCCTCGTAATAACGAGATATGTCATAAAAACGTCATCTTTTCTCGCAATAACGAGATACTTCATAAAAACGTCATCTTTCCTCGCAATAACGTGATGAGTCATAAAAACGTCATCTTTCCTCGTAATAACGAGATATGTCATAAAAACGTCATCTTTCCTCGCAATAACGAGATACGTCATAAAAACGTCATCTTTCCTCGTAATAACGAGATACGTCATAAAAACGTCATCTTTTCTAGTAATAACGAGATATGTCATAAAAACGTCATCTTTCCTCGCAATAACGAGATACGTCATAAAAACGTCATCTTTCCTCGTAATAACGAGATATGTCATAATAACGTCATCTTTCCTAGTAATAATGAGATACGTCATAAAAACGTCATCTTTCCTCGTGATAACGAGATACGTCATAATAACGTCATCTTTCCTCGTGATAACGAGATACGTCATAATAACGTCATCTTTTCTCGCAATAACGAGATACGTCATAAAAACATCATCTTTCCTCGTAATAACGAGATACGTCATAAAAACGTCATCTTTCTTCGCAATAACGAGATACGTCATAAAAACGACATCTTTCCTCGCAATATCAAGATACATCATAAAAACGTCATCTTTCCTCGTAATAACGAGATACGTCATAAAAACGTCATCTTTTCTCGTAATAACGAGATACATCATAAAAACGTCATCTTTTCTCGCAATAAAGAGATACGTCATAAAAACGTAATCTTTTCTCGCAATAACGAGATGTCAAAACGTCATCTTTCCTCATAATAACGAGATACGTCATAAAAACGTCATCGTTTCTCGCAATAACGAGATATGTCATAATAACGTCATCTTTCCTCGTAATAACGAGATGTCATAAAAACGTCATCTTTTCTCGCAATAACGAGATATGTCATAAAAACGTCATCTTTCCTAGTAATAACGAGATATGTCATAAAAACGTCATCTTTTCTCGCAATAACGAGATATGTCATAAAAACGTCATCTTTTCTCGCAATAACGAGATATGTCATAATAACGTCATCTTTTCTTGCAATAACGAGATATGTCATAAAAACGTCATCTTTCCTCGTAATAACGAGAGATGTCATAAAAACGTCATCTTTCCTCGTAATAACGAGATATGTCATAATAACGTCATCTTTCCTAGTAATAATGAGATGTCATAAAAACGTCATCTTTCCTCGTAATAACGAGAGATGTCATAAAAACGTCATCTTTCCTCGTAATAACGAGATATGTCATAAAAACGTCATCTTTCCTCGTAATAACGAGATATGTCATAAAAACGTCATCTTTCCTCGTAATAACGAGATACGTCATAAAAACGACATCTTTTCTCGCAATAACGAGATACGTCATAAAAACGTCATCTTTCCTCGCAATAACGTGATATGTCATAAAAACGTCATCTTTCCTCGTAATAACGAGATATGTCATAAAAACGTCATCTTTCCTCGCAATAACGAGATACGTCATAAAAACGTCATCTTTCCTCGTAATAACGAGATACGTCATAAAAGCGACATCTTTCCTCGCAATATCAAGATACGTCATAAAAACGTCATCTTTCCTCGTAATAACGAGATACGTCATAAAAACGTCATCTTTTCTCGTAATAACGAGATACATCATAAAAACGTCATCTTTTCTCGCAATAAAGAGATACGTCATAAAAACGTAATCTTTTCTCGCAATAACGAGATGTCAAAACGTCATCTTTCCTCATAATAACGAGATACGTCATAAAAACGTCATCTTTTCTCGCAATAACGAGATATGTCATAATAACGTCAACTTTCCTCGTAATAACGAGATGTCATAAAAACGTCATCTTTTCTCGCAATAACGAGATATGTCATAAAAACGTCATCTTTCCTAGTAATAACGAGATATGTCATAAAAACGTCATCTTTTCTCGCAATAACGAGATATGTCATAAAAACGTCATCTTTTCTCGCAATAACGAGATATGTCATAATAACGTCATCTTTTCTTGCAATAACGAGATATGTCATAAAAACGTCATCTTTCCTCGTAATAACGAGAGATGTCATAAAAACGTCATCTTTCCTCGTAATAACGAGATGTCATAAAAACGTCATCTTTTCTCGCAATAACGAGATACTTCATAAAAACGTCATCTTTCCTCGCAATAACGTGATGAGTCATAAAAACGTCATCTTTCCTCGTAATAACGAGATATGTCATAAAAACGTCATCTTTCCTCGCAATAACGTGATGAGTCATAAAAACGTCATCTTTCCTCGTAATAACGAGATATGTCATAATAACGTCATCTTTCCTAGTAATAATGAGATGTCATAAAAACGTCATCTTTCCTCGTAATAACGAGAGATGTCATAAAAACGTCATCTTTCCTCGTAATAACGAGATATGTCATAAAAACGTCATCTTTCCTCGTAATAACGAGATATGTCATAAAAACGTCTTCTTTACTCGTAATAACGAGATACGTCATAAAAACGACATCTTTTCTCGCAATAACGAGATACGTCATAAAAACGTCATCTTTCCTCGCAATAACGTGATATGTCATAAAAACGTCATCTTTTCTCGCAATAAAGAGATACGTCATAAAAACGTAATCTTTTCTCGCAATAACGAGATGTCAAAACGTCATCTTTCCTCGTAATAACGAGATACGTCATAAAAACGTCATCTTTTCTCGCAATAACGAGATATGTCATAATAACGTCATCTTTCCTCGTAATAACGAGATGTCATAAAAACGTCATCTTTTCTCGCAATAACGAGATATGTCATAAAAACGTCATCTTTCCTAGTAATAACGAGATATGTCATAAAAACGTCATCTTTTCTCGCAATAACGAGATATGTCATAAAAACGTCATCTTTTCTCGCAATAACGAGATATGTCATAATAACGTCATCTTTTCTTGCAATAACGAGATATGTCATAAAAACGTCATCTTTCCTCGTAATAACGAGAGATGTCATAAAAACGTCATCTTTCCTCGTAATAACGAGATGTCATAAAAACGTCATCTTTTCTCGCAATAACGAGATACTTCATAAAAACGTCATCTTTCCTCGCAATAACGTGATGAGTCATAAAAACGTCATCTTTCCTCGTAATAACGAGATATGTCATAAAAACGTCATCTTTCCTCGCAATAACGTGATGAGTCATAAAAACGTCATCTTTCCTCGTAATAACGAGATATGTCATAATAACGTCATCTTTCCTAGTAATAATGAGATGTCATAAAAACGTCATCTTTCCTCGTAATAACGAGAGATGTCATAAAAACGTCATCTTTCCTCGTAATAACGAGATATGTCATAAAAACGTCATCTTTCCTCGTAATAACGAGATATGTCATAAAAACGTCATCTTTCCTCGTAATAACGAGATACGTCATAAAAACGACATCTTTTCTCGCAATAACGAGATACGTCATAAAAACGTCATCTTTCCTCGCAATAACGTGATATGTCATAAAAACGTCATCTTTCCTCGTAATAACGAGATATGTCATAAAAACGTCATCTTTCCTCGCAATAACGAGATACGTCATAAAAACGTCATCTTTCCTCGTAATAACGAGATACGTCATAAAAACGTCATCTTTCCTCTCAATAACGAGATACGTCATAAAAACGTCATCTTTCCTCGTAATAACGAGACATGTCATAAAAACGTCATCTTTCCTCGTAATAACGAGATGTCAAAAATGTCATCTTTCCTCGTAATAATGAGATATGTCATAAAAACGACATATTTCATCGCAATAACGAGATACGTCATAAAAACGTCATCTTTCCTCGTAATAACGAGATACGTCATAAAAACGTCATCTTTTCTCGCAATAACGAGATATGTCGTAATAACGTCATCTTTCCTCGTAATAACGAGATGTCATAAAAACGTCATCTTTCCTCTCAATAACGAGATATGTCATAAAAACGTCATCTTTCCTCGTAATAACGAGATGTCTTAAAAACGTCATCTTTTCTCGCAATAACGAGATATGTCATAAAAACGTCATCTTTCCTAGTAATAACGAGATGTCATAAAAAGTCATCTTTTCTCGCAATAACGAGATATGTCATAAAAACGTCATCTTTTCTCGCAATAACGAGATATGTCATAATAACGTCATCTTTTCTTGCAATAACGAGATATGTCATAAAAACGTCATCTTTCCTCGTAATAACGAGAGATGTCATAAAAACGTCATCTTTCCTCGTAATAACGAGATGTCATAAAAACGTCATCTTTTCTCGTAATAACGAGATATGTCATAAAAACGTCATCTTTCCTCGCAATAACGTGATGAGTCATAAAAACGTCATCTTTCCTCGTAATAACGAGATATGTCATAAAAACGTCATCTTTTCTTGCAATAACGAGATATGTCATAATAACGTCATCTTTCCTAGTAATAATGAGATGTCATAAAAACGTCATCTTTCCTCGCAATAACGAGAGATGTCATAAAAACGTCATCTTTTCTCGCAATAAAGAGATGTCATAAAAACGTCATCTTTCCTCGTAATAACGAGATACGTCATAAAAACGTAATCTTTTCTCGCAATAACGAGATGTCAAAACGTCATCTTTCCTCGTAATAACGAGATACGTCATAAAAACGTCATCTTTTCTCGCAATAACGAGATATGTCATAATAACGTCATCTTTCCTAGTAATAATGAGATGTCATAAAAACGTCATCTTTCCTCGTAATAACGAGATATGTCATAAAAACGTCATCTTTTCTCGCAATAACGAGATACTTCATAAAAACGTCATCTTTCCTCGCAATAACGTGATGAGTCATAAAAACGTCATCTTTCCTCGTAATAACGAGATATGTCATAAAAACGTCATCTTTCCTCGCAATAACGAGATACGTCATAAAAACGTCATCTTTCCTCGTAATAACGAGATACGTCATAAAAACGTCATCTTTTCTAGTAATAACGAGATGTCATAAAAACGTCATCTTTCCTCGCAATAACGAGAGATGTCATAAAAACAACATCTTTTCTCGCAATAAAGAGATGTCATAAAAACGTCATCTTTTCTCGTAATAACGAGATACGTCATAAAAACGTAATCTTTTCTCGCAATAACGAGATGTCAAAACGTCATCTTTCCTCGTAATAACGAGATACGTCATAAAAACGTCATCTTTTCTCGCAATAACGAGATATGTCATAATAACGTCATCTTTCCTAGTAATAATGAGATACGTCATAAAAACGTCATCTTTCCTCGTGATAACGAGATACGTCATAATAACGTCATCTTTCCTCGTGATAACGAGATACGTCATAATAACGTCATCTTTTCTCGCAATAACGAGATACGTCATAAAAACATCATCTTTCCTCGTAATAACGAGATACGTCATAAAAACGTCATCTTTCTTCGCAATAACGAGATACGTCATAAAAACGACATCTTTCCTCGCAATATCAAGATACATCATAAAAACGTCATCTTTCCTCGTAATAACGAGATACGTCATAAAAACGTCATCTTTTCTCGTAATAACGAGATACATCATAAAAACGTCATCTTTTCTCGCAATAAAGAGATACGTCATAAAAACGTAATCTTTTCTCGCAATAACGAGATGTCAAAACGTCATCTTTCCTCATAATAACGAGATACGTCATAAAAACGTCATCGTTTCTCGCAATAACGAGATATGTCATAATAACGTCATCTTTCCTCGTAATAACGAGATGTCATAAAAACGTCATCTTTTCTCGCAATAACGAGATATGTCATAAAAACGTCATCTTTCCTAGTAATAACGAGATATGTCATAAAAACGTCATCTTTTCTCGCAATAACGAGATATGTCATAAAAACGTCATCTTTTCTCGCAATAACGAGATATGTCATAATAACGTCATCTTTTCTTGCAATAACGAGATATGTCATAAAAACGTCATCTTTCCTCGTAATAACGAGAGATGTCATAAAAACGTCATCTTTCCTCGTAATAACGAGATGTCATAAAAACGTCATCTTTTCTCGCAATAACGAGATACTTCATAAAAACGTCATCTTTCCTCGCAATAACGTGATGAGTCATAAAAACGTCATCTTTCCTCGTAATAACGAGATATGTCATAAAAACGTCATCTTTCCTCGCAATAACGTGATGAGTCATAAAAACGTCATCTTTCCTCGTAATAACGAGATATGTCATAATAACGTCATCTTTCCTAGTAATAATGAGATGTCATAAAAACGTCATCTTTCCTCGTAATAACGAGAGATGTCATAAAAACGTCATCTTTCCTCGTAATAACGAGATATGTCATAAAAACGTCATCTTTCCTCGTAATAACGAGATATGTCATAAAAACGTCTTCTTTCCTCGTAATAACGAGATACGTCATAAAAACGACATCTTTTCTCGCAATAACGAGATACGTCATAAAAACGTCATCTTTCCTCGCAATAACGTGATATGTCATAAAAACGTCATCTTTTCTCGCAATAAAGAGATACGTCATAAAAACGTAATCTTTTCTCGCAATAACGAGATGTCAAAACGTCATCTTTCCTCGTAATAACGAGATACGTCATAAAAACGTCATCTTTTCTCGCAATAACGAGATATGTCATAATAACGTCATCTTTCCTCGTAATAACGAGATGTCATAAAAACGTCATCTTTTCTCGCAATAACGAGATATGTCATAAAAACGTCATCTTTCCTAGTAATAACGAGATATGTCATAAAAACGTCATCTTTTCTCGCAATAACGAGATATGTCATAAAAACGTCATCTTTTCTCGCAATAACGAGATATGTCATAATAACGTCATCTTTTCTTGCAATAACGAGATATGTCATAAAAACGTCATCTTTCCTCGTAATAACGAGAGATGTCATAAAAACGTCATCTTTCCTCGTAATAACGAGATGTCATAAAAACGTCATCTTTTCTCGCAATAACGAGATACTTCATAAAAACGTCATCTTTCCTCGCAATAACGTGATGAGTCATAAAAACGTCATCTTTCCTCGTAATAACGAGATATGTCATAAAAACGTCATCTTTCCTCGCAATAACGTGATGAGTCATAAAAACGTCATCTTTCCTCGTAATAACGAGATATGTCATAATAACGTCATCTTTCCTAGTAATAATGAGATGTCATAAAAACGTCATCTTTCCTCGTAATAACGAGAGATGTCATAAAAACGTCATCTTTCCTCGTAATAACGAGATATGTCATAAAAACGTCATCTTTCCTCGTAATAACGAGATATGTCATAAAAACGTCATCTTTCCTCGTAATAACGAGATACGTCATAAAAACGACATCTTTTCTCGCAATAACGAGATACGTCATAAAAACGTCATCTTTCCTCGCAATAACGTGATATGTCATAAAAACGTCATCTTTCCTCGTAATAACGAGATATGTCATAAAAACGTCATCTTTCCTCGCAATAACGAGATACGTCATAAAAACGTCATCTTTCCTCGTAATAACGAGATACGTCATAAAAACGTCATCTTTCCTCTCAATAACGAGATACGTCATAAAAACGTCATCTTTCCTCGTAATAACGAGACATGTCATAAAAACGTCATCTTTCCTCGTAATAACGAGATGTCAAAAATGTCATCTTTCCTCGTAATAATGAGATATGTCATAAAAACGACATATTTCATCGCAATAACGAGATACGTCATAAAAACGTCATCTTTCCTCGTAATAACGAGATACGTCATAAAAACGTCATCTTTTCTCGCAATAACGAGATATGTCGTAATAACGTCATCTTTCCTAGTAATAACGAGATGTCATAAAAAGTCATCTTTTCTCGCAATAACGAGATATGTCATAAAAACGTCATCTTTTCTCGCAATAACGAGATATGTCATAATAACGTCATCTTTTCTTGCAATAACGAGATATGTCATAAAAACGTCATCTTTCCTCGTAATAACGAGAGATGTCATAAAAACGTCATCTTTCCTCGTAATAACGAGATGTCATAAAAACGTCATCTTTTCTCGTAATAACGAGATATGTCATAAAAACGTCATCTTTCCTCGCAATAACGTGATGAGTCATAAAAACGTCATCTTTCCTCGTAATAACGAGATATGTCATAAAAACGTCATCTTTTCTTGCAATAACGAGATATGTCATAATAACGTCATCTTTCCTAGTAATAATGAGATGTCATAAAAACGTCATCTTTCCTCGCAATAACGAGAGATGTCATAAAAACGTCATCTTTTCTCGCAATAAAGAGATGTCATAAAAACGTCATCTTTCCTCGTAATAACGAGATACGTCATAAAAACGTAATCTTTTCTCGCAATAACGAGATGTCAAAACGTCATCTTTCCTCGTAATAACGAGATACGTCATAAAAACGTCATCTTTTCTCGCAATAACGAGATATGTCATAATAACGTCATCTTTCCTAGTAATAATGAGATGTCATAAAAACGTCATCTTTCCTCGTAATAACGAGATATGTCATAAAAACGTCATCTTTTCTCGCAATAACGAGATACTTCATAAAAACGTCATCTTTCCTCGCAATAACGTGATGAGTCATAAAAACGTCATCTTTCCTCGTAATAACGAGATATGTCATAAAAACGTCATCTTTCCTCGCAATAACGAGATACGTCATAAAAACGTCATCTTTCCTCGTAATAACGAGATACGTCATAAAAACGTCATCTTTTCTAGTAATAACGAGATGTCATAAAAACGTCATCTTTCCTCGCAATAACGAGAGATGTCATAAAAACAACATCTTTTCTCGCAATAAAGAGATGTCATAAAAACGTCATCTTTTCTCGTAATAACGAGATACGTCATAAAAACGTAATCTTTTCTCGCAATAACGAGATGTCAAAACGTCATCTTTCCTCGTAATAACGAGATACGTCATAAAAACGTCATCTTTTCTCGCAATAACGAGATATGTCATAATAACGTCATCTTTCCTAGTAATAATGAGATGTCATAAAAACGTCATCTTTCCTCGTAATAACGAGATGTCATAAAAACGTCATCTTTTCTCGCAATAATGAGATACTTCATAAAAACGTCATCTTTCCTCGCAATAACGTGATGAGTCATAAAAACGTCATCTTTCCTCGTAATAACGAGATATGTCATAAAAACGTCATCTTTCCTCGCAATAACGTGATGAGTCATAAAAACGTCATCTTTCCTCGTAATAACGAGATATGTCATAATAACGTCATCTTTCCTAGTAATAATGAGATGTCATAAAAACGTCATCTTTCCTCGTAATAACGAGAGATGTCATAAAAACGTCATCTTTCCTCGTAATAACGAGATATGTCATAAAAACGTCATCTTTCCTCGTAATAACGAGATATGTCATAAAAACGTCATCTTTCCTCGTAATAACGAGATACGTCATAAAAACGACATCTTTTCTCGCAATAACGAGATACGTCATAAAAACGTCATCTTTCCTCGCAATAACGTGATATGTCATAAAAACGTCATCTTTCCTCGTAATAACGAGATATGTCATAAAAACGTCATCTTTCCTCGCAATAACGAGATACGTCATAAAAACGTCATCTTTCCTCGTAATAACGAGATACGTCATAAAACCGTCATCTTTCCTCTCAATAACGAGATACGTCATAAAAACGTCATCTTTCCTCGTAATAACGAGACATGTCATAAAAACGTCATCTTTCCTCGTAATAACGAGATGTCAAAAATGTCATCTTTCCTCGTAATAATGAGATATGTCATAAAAACGACATATTTCATCGCAATAACGAGATACGTCATAAAAACGTCATCTTTCCTCGTAATAACGAGATACGTCATAAAAACGTCATCTTTTCTCTCAAT
Source organism: Moxostoma hubbsi (assembly GCA_032164185.1). Taxonomy (NCBI): domain Eukaryota; kingdom Metazoa; phylum Chordata; class Actinopteri; order Cypriniformes; family Catostomidae; genus Moxostoma; species Moxostoma hubbsi. The sequence continues at coordinate 42,478,186 of JAVLUX010000001.1, forward strand.
AACGAGATATGTCGTAATAACGTCATCTTTCCTCGTAATAACGAGATGTCATAAAAACGTCATCTTTCCTCTCAATAACGAGATATGTCATAAAAACGTCATCTTTCCTCGTAATAACGAGATGTCTTAAAAACGTCATCTTTTCTCGCAATAACGAGATATGTCATAATAACGTCATCTTTCCTAGTAATAATGAGATGTCATAAAAACGTCATCTTTCCTCGTAATAACGAGATGTCATAAAAACGTCATCTTTTCTCGCAATAACGAGATACTTCATAAAAACGTCATCTTTCCTCGCAATAACGTGATGAGTCATAAAAACGTCATCTTTCCTCGTAATAACGAGATATGTCATAAAAACGTCATCTTTCCTCGCAATAACGTGATGAGTCATAAAAACGTCATCTTTCCTCGTAATAACGAGATATGTCATAATAACGTCATCTTTCCTAGTAATAATGAGATGTCATAAAAACGTCATCTTTCCTCGTAATAACGAGAGATGTCATAAAAACGTCATCTTTCCTCGTAATAACGAGATATGTCATAAAAACGTCATCTTTCCTCGTAATAACGAGATATGTCATAAAAACGTCATCTTTCCTCGTAATAACGAGATACGTCATAAAAACGACATCTTTTCTCGCAATAACGAGATACGTCATAAAAACGTCATCTTTCCTCGCAATAACGTGATATGTCATAAAAACGTCATCTTTCCTCGTAATAACGAGATATGTCATAAAAACGTCATCTTTCCTCGCAATAACGAGATACGTCATAAAAACGTCATCTTTCCTCGTAATAACGAGATACGTCATAAAACCGTCATCTTTCCTCTCAATAACGAGATACGTCATAAAAACGTCATCTTTCCTCGTAATAACGAGACATGTCATAAAAACGTCATCTTTCCTCGTAATAACGAGATGTCAAAAATGTCATCTTTCCTCGTAATAATGAGATATGTCATAAAAACGACATATTTCATCGCAATAACGAGATACGTCATAAAAACGTCATCTTTCCTCGTAATAACGAGATACGTCATAAAAACGTCATCTTTCCTCTCAATAACGAGATATGTCATAAAAACGTCATCTTTCCTCGTAATAACGAGATGTCTTAAAAACGTCATCTTTTCTCGCAATAACGAGATATGTCATAAAAACGTCATCTTTCCTAGTAATAACGAGATGTCATAAAAAGTCATCTTTTCTCGCAATAACGAGATATGTCATAAAAACGTCATCTTTTCTCGCAATAACGAGATATGTCATAATAACGTCATCTTTTCTTGCAATAACGAGATATGTCATAAAAACGTCATCTTTCCTCGTAATAACGAGAGATGTCATAAAAACGTCATCTTTCCTCGTAATAACGAGATGTCATAAAAACGTCATCTTTTCTCGTAATAACGAGATATGTCATAAAAACGTCATCTTTCCTCGCAATAACATGATGAGTCATAAAAACGTCATCTTTCCTCGTAATAACGAGATATGTCATAAAAACGTCATCTTTTCTTGCAATAACGAGATATGTCATAATAACGTCATCTTTCCTAGTAATAATGAGATGTCATAAAAACGTCATCTTTCCTCGCAATAACGAGAGATGTCATAAAAACGTCATCTTTTCTCGCAATAAAGAGATGTCATAAAAACGTCATCTTTCCTCGTAATAACGAGATACGTCATAAAAACGTAATCTTTTCTCGCAATAACGAGATGTCAAAACGTCATCTTTCCTCGTAATAACGAGATACGTCATAAAAACGTCATCTTTTCTCGCAATAACGAGATATGTCATAATAACGTCATCTTTCCTAGTAATAATGAGATGTCATAAAAACGTCATCTTTCCTCGTAATAACGAGATATGTCATAAAAACGTCATCTTTTCTCGCAATAACGAGATACTTCATAAAAACGTCATCTTTCCTCGCAATAACGTGATGAGTCATAAAAACGTCATCTTTCCTCGTAATAACGAGATATGTCATAAAAACGTCATCTTTCCTCGCAATAACGAGATACGTCATAAAAACGTCATCTTTCCTCGTAATAACGAGATACGTCATAAAAACGTCATCTTTTCTAGTAATAACGAGATGTCATAAAAACGTCATCTTTCCTCGCAATAACGAGAGATGTCATAAAAACAACATCTTTTCTCGCAATAAAGAGATGTCATAAAAACGTCATCTTTTCTCGTAATAACGAGATACGTCATAAAAACGTCATCTTTCCTCGTAATAACGAGATACGTCATAAAAACGTCATCTTTTCTCGCAATAACGAGATATGTCATAATAACGTCATCTTTCCTAGTAATAATGAGATGTCATAAAAACGTCATCTTTCCTCGTAATAACGAGATATGTCATAAAAACGTCATCTTTTCTCGCAATAACGAGATACTTCATAAAAACGTCATCTTTCCTCGCAATAACGTGATGAGTCATAAAAACGTCATCTTTCCTCGTAATAACGAGATATGTCATAAAAACGTCATCTTTCCTCGCAATAACGAGATACGTCATAAAAACGTCATCTTTCCTCGTAATAACGAGATACGTCATAAAAACGTCATCTTTCCTCGTAATAACGAGACATGTCATAAAAACGTCATCTTTTCTCGCAATAACGAGATATGTCATAATAACGTCATCTTTTCTTGCAATAACGAGATATGTCATAAAAACGTCATCTTTCCTCGTAATAACGAGAGATGTCATAAAAACGTCATCTTTCCTCGTAATAACGAGATGTCATAAAAACGTCATCTTTTCTCGTAATAACGAGATATGTCATAAAAACGTCATCTTTCCTCGCAATAACATGATGAGTCATAAAAACGTCATCTTTCCTCGTAATAACGAGATATGTCATAAAAACGTCATCTTTTCTTGCAATAACGAGATATGTCATAATAACGTCATCTTTCCTAGTAATAATGAGATGTCATAAAAACGTCATCTTTCCTCGCAATAACGAGAGATGTCATAAAAACGTCATCTTTTCTCGCAATAAAGAGATGTCATAAAAACGTCATCTTTCCTCGTAATAACGAGATACGTCATAAAAACGTAATCTTTTCTCGCAATAACGAGATGTCAAAACGTCATCTTTCCTCGTAATAACGAGATACGTCATAAAAACGTCATCTTTTCTCGCAATAACGAGATATGTCATAATAACGTCATCTTTCCTAGTAATAATGAGATGTCATAAAAACGTCATCTTTCCTCGTAATAACGAGATATGTCATAAAAACGTCATCTTTTCTCGCAATAACGAGATACTTCATAAAAACGTCATCTTTCCTCGCAATAACGTGATGAGTCATAAAAACGTCATCTTTCCTCGTAATAACGAGATATGTCATAAAAACGTCATCTTTCCTCGCAATAACGAGATACGTCATAAAAACGTCATCTTTCCTCGTAATAACGAGATACGTCATAAAAACGTCATCTTTTCTAGTAATAACGAGATGTCATAAAAACGTCATCTTTCCTCGCAATAACGAGAGATGTCATAAAAACAACATCTTTTCTCGCAATAAAGAGATGTCATAAAAACGTCATCTTTTCTCGTAATAACGAGATACGTCATAAAAACGTCATCTTTCCTCGTAATAACGAGATACGTCATAAAAACGTCATCTTTTCTCGCAATAACGAGATATGTCATAATAACGTCATCTTTCCTAGTAATAATGAGATGTCATAAAAACGTCATCTTTCCTCGTAATAACGAGATATGTCATAAAAACGTCATCTTTTCTCGCAATAACGAGATACTTCATAAAAACGTCATCTTTCCTCGCAATAACGTGATGAGTCATAAAAACGTCATCTTTCCTCGTAATAACGAGATATGTCATAAAAACGTCATCTTTCCTCGCAATAACGAGATACGTCATAAAAACGTCATCTTTCCTCGTAATAACGAGATACGTCATAAAAACGTCATCTTTCCTCGTAATAACGAGACATGTCATAAAAACGTCATCTTTCCTCGCAATAACGAGATGTCATAAAAACGTAATCTTTCCTCGCAATAACGAGATACATCATAAAAACGTCATCTTTCCTCGCAATAATGAGATACGTCATAAAAACGTCATCTTTCCTCGTAATAACGAGATGTCATAAAAACGTTATCTTTCCTCGTAATAACGAGATACGTCATAAAAACGTCGTCTTTCCTCGTAATAACGAGATACGTCATAAAAACTTCATCTTTTCTAGTAATAACGAGATAAGTCATAAAAACGTCATCTTTCCTTGCGATAACGAGATACGTCATAATAACGTCATCTTTTCTCGCAATAACGAGATACGTCATAAAAACGACATCTTTCCTCGCAATAACGAGATACGTCATAAAAACGACATCTTTCCTCGCAATAACGAGATACGTCATAAAAACGACATCTTTTCTCGCAATAAAGAGATACGTCATAAAAACGTCATCTTTCCTCGCAATAACGTGATACGTCATAAAAACATCATCTTTTCTCGTAATAACGAGATACATCATAAAAACGTCATCTTTTCTCGCAATAAAGAGATACGTCATAAAAACGTCATCTTTCCTCGCAATAACGTGATACGTCATAAAAACGTCATCTTTTCTCGCAATAAAGAGATACGTCATTAAAACGTCATCTTTTCTCGCAATAACGAGATGTCAAAACGTCATCTTTCCTCGTAATAACGAGATACGTCATAAAAACGTCATCTTTTCTCGCAATAACGAGATGTCATAAAAACGTCATCTTTTCTCGCAATAACGAGATATGTCATAAAAACGTCATCTTTTCTCGTAATAACGAGATGTCATAAAAACGTCATCTTTCCTCTCAATAACGAGATATGTCATAAAAACGTCATCTTTTCTCGTAATAACGAGATATGTCATAAAAACGTCATCTTTCCTCTCAATAACGAGATATGTCATAAAAACGTCATCTTTTCTCGCAATAACGAGATATGTCATAAAAACGTCATCTTTTCTCGCAATAACGAGATATGTCTTAATAACGTCATCTTTCCTCGTAATAACGAGATATGTCATAAAAACGTCATCTTTCCTCGTAATAACGAGATATGTCATAAAAACGTCATCTTTCCTCGTAATAACGAGATACGTCATAAAAACGTCATCTTTCCTCGCAATAACGTGATACGTCATAAAAACGTCATCTTTCCTCGCAATAACGAGATACGTCATAAAAACGTCATCTTTCCTCGCAATAACGAGATACGTCATAAAAACGTCATCTTTTCTCGCAATAAAGAGATACGTCATAAAAACGTCATCTTTTCTCGTAATAACGAGATACGTCATAAAAACGTCATCTTTCCTCGTAATAACGAGATACGTCATAAAAACGTAATCTTTTCTCGCAATAACGAGATGTCAAAACGTCATCTTTCCTCGTAATAACGAGATACGTCATAAAAACGTCATCTTTTCTCGCAATAACGAGATGTCATAAAAACGTCATCTTTTCTCGCAATAACGAGATATGTCATAATAACGTCATCTTTTCTCGTAATAACGAGATGTCATAAAAACGTCATCTTTCCTCTCAATAACGAGATATGTCATAAAAACGTCATCTTTTCTCGCAATAACGAGATATGTCATAAAAACGTCATCTTTTCTCGCAATAACGAGATATGTCTTAATAACGTCATCTTTCCTCGTAATAACGAGATATGTCATAAAAATGTCATCTTTCCTCATAATAACGAGATATGTCATAAAAACGTCATCTTTCCTCGTAATAACGAGATACGTCATAAAAACGTCATCTTTCCTCGTAATAACGAGATACGTCATAAAAACGTCATCTTTCCTCGCAATAACGAGATACGTCATAAAAACGACATCTTTCCTCGCAATAACGAGATACGTCATAAAAACGTCATCTTTCCTCGCAATAACGAGATACGTCATAAAAACGTCATCTTTCCTCGCAATAACGAGATACGTCATAAAAACGACATCTTTCCTCGCAATAACGAGATACGTCATAAAAACGACATCTTTCCTCGTAATAACGAGATATGTCATAAAAACGTCATCTTTCCTCGTAATAACGAGATATGTCATAAAAACGACATCTTTTCTCGCAATAACGAGATATGTCATAAAAACGTCATCTTTTCTCGCAATAACGAGATATGTCATAAAAACGTCATCTTTCCTCGTAATAACGAGATATGTCATAAAAACGTCATCTTTCCTCGTAATAACGAGATACGTCATAAAAACGTCATCTTTCCTCGCAATAACGAGATACGTCATAAAAACGTCATCTTTTCTCGTAATAACGAGATACGTCATAAAAACGTCATCTTTTCTCGTAATAACGAGATACGTCATAAAAACGTCATCTTTCCTCGCAATAACGAGATACGTCATAAAAACGTCATCTTTTCTCGTAATAACGAGATGTCATAAAAACGTCATCTTTTCTCGTAATAACGACATTTTTAGTAGTTTTTATGAAAAATAGTAAGTTCATGGCAGCATTGCGCCACCGTAATTAACAGCCCTCTAGATGTATTTTTTAATCTGTATTGACAGCTAATAAGCCACAGCTAAATGTTATTTTTACAGTACTCTGTTTAATCATACATTTTTATTAATACAATTTATCGTGAATTAAAAGCGTCTCACTCGCCTCAGAAAACCTTCTTTCAGAGACTCTGCGCGAGCAGCTCAACGGTTCTTCAAAAAGTTGAATTAAAAAAATAACACTGGAATTTGAGATGACATTTTTTTTATTCAAATGCAACAGCACATATTGTAAATACAGTGTCTACATTCATAATCGAGATCTGACCAATATATAAACTGAAACTCCGAAGAGCACAAAGTACTTTTGAGCAGATAACTTTCACCCTGCTGAAAAAAAGTACAAGAAATAAGAAGCCATAGCTAAAACAAACCAGCTGGTTTAAACTGGTCTCCCAACCTGGCCAAACCCACTTTAAAACCAGTCCACAGACCAGCTAAAGCCAGCATGGTGGTTTCACTGGTGCACCTGATTTACAATTCAACAGGTGAGCTCTAGAGCTCTATGACATCACAACCTGAGGGTCATGTGACATCACGGGGCTGATTGATAGCAGATGCTGCTTTTTGATTGGACGACAGTATGACTGTCATAATTATGAGAGTCACTGCTCTCGATAATTACTGCACACATTACAAGAGTCTCATTATCACTTAGTAATATAAAATAATCACGTCTCAATTATAATTGTTGATTAACCATTAAATTAATGAGGAGACGTTGCGTGGTCACATAGATCACCAGAACAGAAAATAATAATAATAATAATAATAATAATAATAATAGAACAAACACACAGAGAGAAACACATTCGTCGTAACACTGCACCCAAGCCAGGCGCCACAAGTTTCCAGCGGCAGTCATGTGGTTAGGACACGCTGAAAGAGCGTACGCGACAAATGTTGAGCTCTACAGAGGGTTGTCGATGTTCCACACATCGCCGCTGAGCGCGTTAGCGGCACCCTGTAGCGTCCAGGTGAAGAGAGCCAGTTGCCGTCGGAAACGGACCTCGTTGAACAGGTGCGGGTCAGAGCGCAGGAGAGAGAGATGCTCAGCGAGCGCGCTCAGAGTGTGATCCCCGCGCCCGTGTAGCACGTGACGGAACGGCGTCTCAACCACTGACACGTACTGCGACAGGAAGTAGTATTCCACCTGTAGACAGCAAACACATTAAGGTGCAGTGTCACATTTGGAACAACATGAGGGTGATTAAATGATGATAGAATTTACATTTTTGGGTAAACTTTGGAGGGAAAAATGTGTGTGTGTGTGTGTGTGCGCGCGTTTACCCTCATGATGCGTGTGTTATACAATCTGGCGAGTCTTTCGTCCTCGACGTCGCTGTTCTTTATGGTCTCCTGCAGTTTTTTAGCAGCTCTGCTGTAATCTCCTCTCGCACTAAAAACCCACTGCAGAGACAAACCCCTCGACTGACACACACAAACACACACACACACACACACACACACACACACACACACACACACACACATATTGCTAGTAAAACAAAGATTTCATTCCAATAATTAGACAAGGAAATTGTTATGTCCATAATAACAGGGACTTCTCTGATTGGTGGATCACTCTTGAGGATTATGGGTGGTGTAGTTCTTCATTAGGCATTCGACAAAGCTGAAATCACACTGACTTGAGGCTTCTGACCTGTGTGTGTGTTGTACCTGTAGTTGACCAGCGTCCAGGCTGAGTTTAGAGCTGAGCTGCAGTGCTGTGCTGCTGTAGCAGGTGACGTCCAGTGGAAGTATGTGATCATGTGACAGTTTCAGAACCATCAAACCCACCAGTTCACCAACAGCTCGACCCACTGAATCCAAACGCCCCTGAAGAAGCTCCTGCAGACGCCCGATGCTGTCCAACTGAGTGTTCACAAATGGGTACGTACGAGCATCCTGAACAGATAAAGAGATTGTCAGAGAGACGGGCATATAATAAGAAATATTATATTATATTTCACATATTTTTGAGGATATTTATGTCTGTGTATTACCCATTAGGCAGCAAATGTTACTCGCAATTAACTGTTTCCTGGGAGATAAAATGCTTCTTTTGCTAACCCAACACAACCCCTCAACCCAACACAACCCCTCAACCCATCACATCCCCTAAACCCAACACATCCCCTAAACCCAACACATCCCCTCAACCCAACACAACCCCTAAACCCAACCCATCTCCTAAACCCAACCCATCTCCTAAACCCAACACAACCCCTAAACCCAACCCACATCCCCTAAACCCAACACAACCCCTAAACCCGACACATCTCCTAAACCCAACACAAACCCTAAACTCGACACAACCCCTAAACCCGACACAACCCCTAAACCCGACACAACCCCTAAACCCGACACATCCCCTAACACCAACCCATCCCCTAAACCCAACACAAACCCTAAACTCGACACAACCCCTAAACCCGACACAACCCCTAAACCCGACACAACCCCTAAACCCGACACATCCCCTAACCCCAACCCACATCCCCTAAACCCAACACAAACCCTAAACTCGACACAACCCCTAAACCCGACACAACCCCTAAACCCGACACAACCCCTAAACCCGACACATCCCCTAACCCCAACCCATCCCCTAAAACCGACACATCTCCTAAACCCGACACAACCCCTAAACCCGACCCATCCCCTAACCCCGACCCATCCCCTAAACCCGACCCATCCCCTAAACCCGACCCATCCCCTAAACCCGACACAACCCCTAAACTCGACACAACCCCTAAACCCAACACAACCCCTAAACCTAACACAACCCCTAAACCCGACACAACCCCTAAACTCGACACAACCCCTAAACCCGACACAACCCCTAAACCCGACTCATCCCCTAATCCCGACACATCCCCTAATCCCGACACATCCCCTAAACCCGACACAACCCCTAAACCCGACACAACCCCTAAACTCGACACAACCCCTAAACTCGACACATCCCCTAAACCCGACACATCCCCTAAACCCGACCCATCCCCTAAACCCGACCCATCCCCTAAACCCGACACAACCCCTAAACTCGACACAACCCCTAAACCCGACACAACCCCTAAACTCGACACAACCCCTAAACCCAACACAACCCCTAAACTCGACACATCCCCTAAACCCGACACATCCCCCTAAACCCGACACATCCCCTAAACCCGACACAACCCCTAAACCCGACACAACCCCTAAACCCGACACATCCCCTAAACCCGACACATCCCCTAAACCCGACACAACCCCTAACCCCAACACAACCCCTAACCCCAACCCATCCCCTAAACCCAACACATCTCCTAAACCCAACACATCCCCTAATCCCAACACAACCCCTAATCCCAACACAACCACTAAACCGAACACAACCCCTAAACCCAACCCCTAAACCCAACACAACCCCTAAACCCAACACAACCCCTAACCCCAACCCATCCCCTAAACTCCTGAACCCAACACAACCCCTAATCCTGACACATCCCCTAATCCCGACACAACCCCTAAACCCGACACAACCCCTAAACCCGACACATCCCCTAAACCCAACACAACCCCTAAACCCAACACATCCCCTAAACCCAACACATTCCCTAAACCCAACACAACCCCTAAACCAAACACATCCCCTAAACTCCTGAACCCAACCCAACCCCTAATTATTGTAGATGCATTATAGATGTATTATAGATGTATTATAGATGTATTATAGATGCATTATAGATGCATTCTAGATGGATTATAGATGCATTATAGATGTATTGTAGATGTATTATAGATGTATTATAGATGCATTATATATGGATTATAGATGCATTCTTGATGTATTATAGATGTATTATAGATGCATTCTAGATGGATTATAGATGGATTATAGATGCATTATAGATGTATTGTAGATGTATTATAGATGCATTAAATATGGATTATAGATGCATTCTTGATGTATTATAGATGTATTATAGATGCATTCTAGATGTATTATAGATGGCTTATACATGTATAGATGCATTATAGATGTATTATATATGGATTATAGATGCATTCTTGATGTATTATAGATGCATTATACATGTATTATAGATGCATTATAGATGTATTGTAGATGTATTATAGATGCATTATATATGGATTATAGATGCATTCTTGATGTATTATAGATGCATTATAGATGCATTATATATGGATTATAGATGCATTCTTGATGTATTATAGATGCATTATACATGTATTATAGATGCATTATAGATGTATTGTAGATGTATTATAGATGCATTATATATGGATTATAGATGCATTCTTGATGTATTATAGATGCATTATAGATGCATTATATATGGATTATAGATGCATTATAGATGTATTGTAGATGTATTATAGATGCATTATATATGGATTATAGATGCATTCTTGATGTATTATAGATGCATTATAGATGTATTATACATGTATTGTAGATGCATTATAGATGTATTGTAGATGTATTATAGATGCATTATAGATGCATTCTAGATGTATTATAGATGCATTCTAGGTGTATTATAGATGCATTCTAGATGTATTATAGATGGATTATACATGTATAGATGCATTATAGATGTATTATAGATGTATTATAGATGCATTATATATGGATTATAGATGCATTCTTGATGCATTATAGATGCATTATAGATGCATTATAGATGCATTATAGGAACTGAGGTTGAAATGTCAACATTCCCCCCCAAAATACACACCTTTGGCAAAAGTTATGCTGTTGGCAATAACACAACTAAAATGATAGAGAAAACAAAAATGGAAAAGACAAAAATGTCCCAAAAGGTCGCACAAGGGTTCAGATATTCAATTTATAATAATGCTAAATATTCTAAGAACATATCACATCTGAGCTGCTTAAGCCCCACCCATTTACAGAGATACCTATAATTTCAGGCTAATTCGTTCTGCTTAATCTATTACTACAGTTTTACCTCAACGAAATGCAGCTCCATAGCAGGAACTCCTCCAAATGTGGTGAAACTGTACGCACCACTGTTCAAATACAACGGCTTCACTCTGCAGCAAACATATGTTACAAACAAAGTGTGAAAACACAGAAATGAACAAAACTAATACAGATTAAACATTAGGAAAAAGCACTCTGGCAGCATTTCTGCCAATAGAAATGACGTGGTTCCAGTTCTGAGGTGAAATGAGGCTAAAAGCTCAAAACATTTTTACATGTGTTTTAAATGAAGAAAAGCGACCACTCTACCCTAAACCTAAAGCTAACCCATAGGGTCATAAAAAGGATATTGTGGTGCTTCTATGACACTTTGTGTTCAAAGTGTCATCGAATCAGATATAAACATCTTAAACACTCACATGTTCCTCCAGCCACCCTGTCGCTGCACCAGAGAGAGAATCGACTGACCCGTGTGTTTGGGATGTTCAACCTGAAATCAACATGAACTCACTGTAACACCGTCAGATCAACATACAGACTCACATTCAGATTAGAAACACTGTGGCCATCATCACCTCTCAATATCAAATACTGATGATAAATATGTGAGGAGTTTATCTGAAACTGTGTAACACTTTGAAAAGAATGTGGCGTTCTGATTTAGAACTGTGACATCATCAACAAACCTCAACCAATCAGAGTCCAGGATTCTATAATGTTGTGGTGTAAAAACACTTCATAAAGACACACACACACTTGAAGTGAGTATAAGACACACACTTGTTTGATGGCTCCTTCGACGAGGTCTGCTAACAGAGGACTGGTGTACACGGAGAGGTTATCATCACCTAAACACAACACACAACTTGTGTGACTATTATTATGTGTCATTTCTACTTGTTTTATATTTTCTATCCTCTAATCCCAAACCTCACCCTCACAAACCTTTCTGTATTTCGACACTGCAAAAAACTAATTATTATTTATTTTGATTATTTACTTAATTTTGTTCTCCAGTAAACAATCGAACCACTCTTAAAATAAGATACATTTACTTAACAAGCAAAATGGCAAAAATATTTTGTATATATTATGTTTTATATTTGGCACTATATGGCAAGCCATTTTAACACTTAAAACACTGAAGTCCCTGTATGTGTAACAGCAGATAGATCTCTGTGTAATGTGTATAAACCTCACTGTCCTGACCTCAAGAGGTGCACTAGCGACTGATGCTAGGGGCTGTAGCCTTTAACCTTCTTGTTAGCACACCCGCCTCCCATGACGGAGACGCTGGTTCAAGTCCCGTTTGGAGTGGGGGACTAGGGCCGGTTAAAATGGTGCCGTGACCCGGATGGGAGTGAGGTTTAGGGGGGTAAGTGTAACAGTGTGTGTGTGTGTGTGTGTGTGTGTGTGTGTGTGTTACCCAGGATGGCTTGATCCAGACTGAAATACGCCACAGCTTTCAGGTGCAGCATGGTGAGGTAACCCTGGCAACAGAGACAGAAATGCACCTCTGTACATCCCCTATACACACAGTAAATGTGATGTCACTTAAAACTGAAGTGTATACATTTTTCAGTGCTAAAGTACTTACTCCAATCCCAGATTGCAAGTAATACAGGTTAATTTTCTCATTGTAAACACTGTGTGTCTGTAGCGCTATAAAAATGTATCTTTGTTTTGAGCGACCTTTCCAGCCAGACACAACCACACTGACTCAACCAGTGGCGTGAGTTAGGGGCAGGACTATCCGTTTGATCAACAGCAGACAGGGCAGCATATTCAGAAAACTGTTCGGGGGAGGGAACAATCGGGGGGTTTTCTTTGCAATTCAGTTCGGTGGTGCAGAAATGAGACACTTCAGCTTTAAATTCAGTTTAATTTAGTGCTGTTCTGACCTCCAGCCACTCAGTGGCGCCAACATTCCCAAAGTCTCCTCCATCCCAGCTGACGAACAGCAGACTGCGCTTGGGGGAAAATCCTGAAAATACTGTTATAATGAGTGCTGGTTGCCAAGTGCTGGTTGCTAGGGCACATTTTGAGATTCGGCTCTAATCAGGCTATAATCAGGCTGTCAGAAAACATCTAAAGATTCCAAACAATTCTCAGACATATAATTAAATAATAAAGGCATAAATGTCCACGTGTGCGTCCATATATATATATGTGTGTGTGTGTGTGTGTGTGTGTGTGTGTGTATATAT